>VDFB02089891.1:0-21080 GCA_007258455.2 Sequoia sempervirens
TTTGGAATTTCTTCAACATACCCAATCATTGAGTCATATGTGGGAGAGATATTACAATCTAATATCCACTTGATGTCATTACGGTATAAAATAGTGCTAAACACTATTGATAGGTTTGGACTTTGTTTTAAAATAGTTTCTTGATGTGCGTCTGATTCCTCATGTTGTGATAAATAAATATGTCTCCATGGTATCATGGGTATTGTTTATGTTTTTTGAGGTTGAGGCCTTTCCTAAATCTTTTGCTTTTGTATGATCTGGCATAGGGTTTGTGTACATTTTTAGATCTTCATTCCCATATTTTTTATCAACATGAATGTCTCCTTGTTCAATAAGATCTTCTATTAAATGTTTGAGTCTAAAACAGTTTTGTGTGTTATGACCTTTGTATAGGTGAATTCGCAAAAATGATCGTATCTATAGCTACGAGGTTTGACTTGTGGCTCTTGATAGTTTGAAAAATTTAGGAGTGTGATAAGGTTAGACCGTATGAACTACTTCATTACATCCTCCATAGGTTCCCCTAAGGGAATGAATTGTCGCTTGGGATTATTTTTTGTTCTTTGTTGTCCCCATTGAGTGTTTGTAGCGTTGATCATTGTTTGATTGTTTGACGATGACATGTATGGTTGTTGTGTATTCACGATTTGGGTGTTTGCTTGCCTAGGAGCAGTTAAGAGTACCTTTACATCAACAACACCATCACTAGTAAGATTCTTGTTCTTGGCCCAATAGTGGGGCTTGTCGTTAAAACTAGTGGATGGGTGATTGTCTTTATACACTTGTGTGTTTCCTTATGATATTAGGGCTCTCTCGATGTTAAGGGATCTAGGGACAAGCTTGTTATAAGATGTGATGCACTGCATTTTCAAGTGGAAGGATAGATTTGGATCTAGATTTGCTATGATAATGCCCACTTGTCCATCAGGAAGTGGCCACTTGCTTTTACTAGCTATTTGCCTCCATCATTGCAAGAAATTGGTGAAAGATTCTCCTTTGTTTTGTTTGAGAGTATACAACTCTTCTAAGCTTACATCCATGTCAAGATTGAAAGAGAAGTGATCTATGAATTTGTCAATGATTTCTTGGAAATTTTTGATGCCTGGAGGGAATGGAGAAAACCAATCCATGACAGGACTTGTTAAACTTCGCAAGAAAAGGTGCATCAAATAAGACTCATTATAGGCAACCTCCATACACATGACATTAAACTATTTGACATGGTCCATAGGTCTTCCTCTCCCTTTGTATTTATCGAATTTTGGGATTTCAAAACCGGGAGGGAACGGTACCATTGTGATGAACATTTCGATTGAATGGATACGAACATAAGTTTTGTGTATGGGGCTTCTTCGTCTTGCCCATTCGGAGATCCTGCATTTCTTGTGTTAATGCTTTGAGTTGTCATGCCATATCGTCTGGTATTGTGGGATGGGATTCTGGTATGATGAGGTGTTGTATGGTGTGTATGGTGGTGTGGGATATGGTGATGATGGTGTAGGCATATATGTTCCTAACATGTTTGAGTTGACATGATGTTTTGTTGGGGGTTATAGTATAAACCCTATTGTTTTTGTTGTTGTTGTGCCATCAATTGTTGTTGTTGGGAATATTGTTGAGCTTGTTGTTGTTGTTGAGCTACTAGGGCTGCTTGTTGTGCTGCCAAGGTTGCTTGATGTTGTTGTTGTTATTGTGCTGCTAGGGTTGCTTGTTGTTGTGTTTGTTGTTGTTGTTGTGTTGCTAAGGCTACTTCCTGTTGTTGCTATTGTTGTTGTTGTACTGCTAAGAGTACTTGTTGTTGTTGATGTTGTTGTGCAACTAAGGTTGCTTGTTATTGTTGTTGTTGTTGTATTACTAGGGCTACTTCTTCTTCTTCTTCTTGTTGGACTGCTTGCTGGTAAGTTTGTTGTGCTTGTTGTAAAGCTAAGGCATGTGCTTGCAATGTAGGATCAATCAGTGGTTGGGACATTTGCGATGGGTTTTGGGTATTTGATGTTTTGTGCAGGTTGCAGATTGTTGATGAGAGGTTGGGGGTTCGCTCGGTTTAACATCCCTTGCAAGATAGTGGATTGGGATGGAGGAATGTAAGATTGAGGTGACATTTGATTTTGCATGACATGTGGGACCAAGGGAAAAGATGATGTTGGTGCCATTTGGTATTGCGATGGTAATGACACATTAAGACCTTGTAATTGATTGAAAGGGTTCCCTTGACCAAAGGGTAGGGGGTTCCCTTGTTGTATTTGAGGTGGGATCAAGGTATTACCTTGGTTGATGGGATTTGTAACCAAGGTGTTGTTTTGATTTGGGTCAATGATAGATGGGTTTGATGTGGATGGTGGATTAACTTGGGTAGCTTGGGTAACCACTTGTTTTGATGTGTCAATGAGGTTGTTGGAGCTACTTGTCAAGGGTTGACTTTATGTGAGAGTGTTAACTTTCCCTTGTTTTCCTACTTGAGGCACTTGGTCCACATTACCTTGTGTAACATTAGGCATATTTGGGGTATTTGTGGTGATGATGAAGATGGTTGTGTGCGTGTGTCGAATGTGTAGAGTGAGTTATTCTAATGTCAACACAAACCTTAATGATACGATTTACATTCAAAGTTTGAAACAAGTAAAGCTAATCTATTCATAATACAATCAAACCTTTCAAATATGTATCATTGTTCTCTAATTCTAGGGATTTATTTAACCGTTTGGCCCTCAGATTTCTATGGGCACAAAGGTTGTTAAAATGACTACCTAGAAAACGAGATTTGATGCTTAGTATGCAAGCTAAGATGATTTCTATGTACAAATGTGTGTTGGAATGATTAGTGGTATGCTTCTAAATGGAACAAAACGATGGAAAGGATAATGGATGCAACGATAAATGAAGGATGATGTTGATGATAGATGAAGACATGTAGATGAGTGAGATGATATGAAACTATAGTGAACTATCCATGATTATGGATAAGCTCAAATTCAAACATAAAACAAACTAACCTAAAATGTAACTATGATGCAATGAGGATGATAAAATGTAACTATGAAGCAATTAATTAATCTAAGATGAGAATGCAAAGTAACACATGATATGCAAGCTAAGTATAAGACTCCATGAAAGCTCCAAGCTCCTACGAAAAACCTGCATGGTAACAATACTCAAAGTGTGGATGGAAAATGGCATTATAACACTATTCCAATTTGTATTTCAAAATAGCATTGTAACATTACTCAAAAGGTGGATGATAATGCAAAGGATAAGGGGTTTATTTATAGAGTTTTTCAAGCATTTTGTGAGGTGGCACCTATCAACGGTTCAGATTCAAAGGAGACAAGATAGATGGTGGAGATGAAAGGAATCAGGATGTTGTCCCCTTGACCAAGGGCAACATGCCATGTGTGTGAAGAGAATCCCTTGACCAATTGGAAGTATGCCAAATGTATGAGGTTCCAAGTGTGTGAAACAAAGACCCATGTGCTCCAAGTTTGTTGGAAGTGTGGGGGAATAAATCCATGTGCTTTTTCTTATTGGTGGAAGTGTGTGAGGATAATTCCAATTAATAATTAGGCTTATTTATTTTCATGTGACCTTTATGAGGTGGCACATAAAATTTTTTGTAGAAATGTGCTCTAATTCTCAATCAAGGTTAGGGAAGATTAATCAAATAAACATGTTTAGGGTTTTTTTGTTTATTTAATTTAGACGAATGTGAATTAGGAGAATTAAAAGGAGAGTGAACAATATAAATAAAGTAAGACTTTATTTATATGTAGTTGAAGTATTAATCAAATGGGTTGTATTTAATTAATTGAATGTGATGACCATTTTTAGGTGTATACAGGTTGCACTCGAAATGTTGAGGTTGTTGTGGCGTCATGGAATGTAAGTGGTTTTCCAAATGTAGGTGTCCAACTTGTGTTTTGGGGAAGGTTGACAGTTAATAGAATGGTCGTGTTGTGAATACCCATAGTTGTGTTTGTTCCTAGACATGAAGTGAGACCGAGGTTGGTTCCTAGCCTAGTTGCAAGACTAGATGTTAAGAGTCGACTTGGCACAAGGGATGGAGTTGGTTGATTCATATATTGAGTTAAGCCTTGTGTCAAGTTTTGTGCAACAAAAGATGAGGAAATTGGAGTTACATTTTCTAAGGCTTGATGTTCCATGATTTCTTCCCTAGGAATTCCAAATGGATTGTTTGTGACATCTTCTATCTCATATAGCCCTAATGGAGATGAGGGTTGTTGTGATGGGGTAACTTGACTTCTTGGATCAAATTCTTGAGGATTGGGATCACTTGAGGTAAATGTGAATTTGGTTTTCTCCATGATTCTCTTGTGTTGTGATCTTGTTTTTACCATAAATTTTGGGTCACCTTTGGGAGAGTTGTGTTGATATTTGTAATGTTTGAACTCTCTAGTTGACTCAAATCTAGGTAAAAGGGACTCTCTAAGTCTTTTTGGAGCAATGATGGTAGTGGGAGATGAAAAGATGAATGATATGGGGAGTGATCTTTGCAAATATTTTGGGACAACACTTTTGACTTAGGTTTGATGTTTTGATGTTTGGATAAAGGATGTTTATGAACTTGGAAATCTTTAGGGTAGACTCGTGACCTTCAAGATAAACTAGTTCAAAGATGATAACTAAATTAACTAAGTGCATGGAAAAGGATTCATTTCACATACAAAGTAGCTAAGTTAGGATTGGTTTGATAGATGTTTAAGTCAAAAAGTGTTGGTGTATTCAAAATTTTTGCAAAGTTTGGTGAAGTGAAGGATGAAATTTGATGGAGTGGATGAAATGTTTGACCCAATGTTGACCATGAATGAACCTTTGTTTTCCAAGACCAAGGTAGTGAGAAAAATGCTATACCTCTAAAGTGATCAAATCCTAAGGACAATGATTTTGGTAAAATAGAACACAAATGATTTTGGAAATAGGACCCAATAATTTTGACAATAGAATTTGGGCTCAATGTTTTGCAATGTTTTCCTTGTATGATAGTGGGTGTAAGGTTTGGTTGTTCCACCAGAGCGATTGGACACCAAATGGTCATGTGGGGTTCAATTTATCAATTTATCTTTCTTAAGTGAGTTTCTTTTACCACAAACACTTGTCTTGATTAAGTTCAAACTAAATGTCTATGTCAAAAACATCATAAATTTCACAAGGTCCATTTTGTGAAAATCACGAGGTTGAAGCCATAGTTGCCTATGTTAACTTTGGGAAGTATGGATTGAGATATAAGTCAAGATATTTAGAAATCTCTAAGGATAGAAATCCTTAGGAAAAACATTAATATCAAGGCTATTTCAAAGGGTATCCATACTTAGACCAAAGGGTTTGAAATTTTTAGGAAAATTGTGAATGTTTTTTTGTAATTGTTTTGGAAACAAGCAAAGTATTAAACTGACTCACAAGCATTTACAAACTTAGGTTGAAAAGATACTACTTGTTGATTTCCCACTTGGATTTCTCCAAACACTAAGACAATGTGAACAATTAGAGATTTGGTGACACTGGCTCCCCTCCATGACACACACTTCTCAGGACCTCCAAATCTCAAAATCATGAAGATCCGAAGATTCTAAGGATTTTTCTATTTCAACAATTGAATAGTAAAATGTGGGGCGGCTTCGGACGACTGTTCCTACACCAACAAGCATAAAGGTTTTTGGCTTCTAAATAGTTGGTTCGTAATAAGGGCTTTCATTCAAGGTGGTCATACACACGACAAGATTAGCTCAATATTATGGAGAATCAAGAGGCCTCCTAGTCTCTTCCTAAGAAGAGATTTTAACGTATCACATGGATACTAAGGGTGAAACTTGTCGGTATGACGCATCCACACCTGTTGTTTATGATTTTCATCACAAACACATTATTTATATAGCGGCTTGAAAGAGCTTGGATTTAGCTTATTTTTGCTTGGGTCATTCCCTCTTTTTGAAGCGGGGAGGCAAACCCTCTAAAGATAAATAATAGCAAGGAAGTATGTTTATAGTTTGATCATCATAGTTTGCATGAAACAAGGAGAGAACACACACCACGCCTTTTCCCTACACTAGTAATGAGTTCATTTTTAATCCAATTTAAAAAGATGTAGGTGATTATACAAAGTGTTAAAGAATTTTTTATGTTTCTCAAGATCGTTGAGTGGTGCAAGAATTGCATACACATTCAATAACAAAGATGTAAATCAAAACAAAAAAAACACTCGTTAATTTTAACCCCTAAAGCTAAGATGACTTCATTTTAAGCACCAAACGAAATGTTAAGTTGCCTTGTTCAATTTTAAGCCAAAATAAAATGATGAACTGAGGGTTCAATTTTAGTCCTGTTTGAGCATTTTTTTAAACCCAAATGACAATTAGTGTGGTCCTAAAGCATAAAATGAAAATCATGATAGATGGGTTATAATTGCCCCAAAAGCGTCAAACGCTTATTACAATTATAAGATTTAAAGATGAGAATGCTTCTTCACTTCAACTTTTATTGTCCAACCTACAAAACCTAGTTAGCCTAAAAAACATCGTTGTATTTGCAAACATAAGGAAAACAAAAATCTAAAGAGAAATTTGTCAGATTGATTAGTTCATGCCCTCCTTCTAGCGCCAAAATGTGACCAATGTCATAGTATAGGTTAACTACACTTGATCCATATGAATTTGAGGCATATTTAACCCACTAAGCATCAATCCCAATAAGATCATTCACTGTAAACAAAGACAAAAAAGCCATTAAAACTAGCATTCTAAATCATAAAAGTTTGACAAACCTCTAATCTAAGACATTGAAACTTATCCTATTGGGGGAGTGGTGTCGGATTGATGTAGAATGGCAACCCTTTCCCAATCCCTTGGATAATGAGCTTGTTTCAATCAATTCTATTGAAGAGAATCGATGAAACCGATGAGAGATATGTGATAAAACATGATTTAAATGCTAAATTAACATGATATATGCTAAGATGGTCGATATGGGTATATGCAAATTTACTCTAAATGTATACAAGCTTCAAAAGATTAAAATCTTAATTAACAAATAAGCTAAATGTATGCATCTATGTTATCATGAAAGCCATTAATGGAAGCAAAGCTAATATGGTGCAATTAAAATATGCTAAAATTATGCTAAATGTGAGTGCAAGTAAGAGTGATTTTAACAGCATAAGTTTGATGTTAAAAGATGAATCCATTTGTGTCCAAATAATGACCTATTTATAGGAGGACAAATGAGAAATGAAGGGCTAAGATTGAAAAAGCTAATCAATGTTCAATATGGAAGGAATATGGAGGCATGGATCATGGATTCCCATCAAGGGTTGAGGATGCAAGATGATATTTAATCAAGGGCTCACATTCATCCAAACAAACACACTTTCAAAACTTGCACAAGAAGTCTTGTAAGTTAACTTACACATGAAGTCTTGTGAGTTTGTTATAAGGAAAAATATTCTTTTTTTCAAATGACTGAAGAAAGATGGCAGAAGGAAATAGATATTTAGCAAATTAAATCAAAGTTTTAATCCCTTGGAATATTCCTTTGCAAGTGGGGGAATTAGATTTATTAGTATTTGATAATTAAAACAAAGTTAATTATGCAATTTTTATAAGAATTACATGATATTCATTAAATAAAGTGATTTAATGAAAAGGCAAAGTGATATGATATTTAATTAAATAAGATGACTTAGGGTTATTTCATTAAATAAGAGGACTTTATGGATTAAATTAAATAATTTGATTTATTCAATTTAATAGGACAAAATGTTAGCATGAAAGGAGATGAATTAACCTAACTAGGTCAATTAAATTAATAAATGAAAATGAGGAAATTAATTAAATAGCTAGGCTAATTTAATCAATTAAGCAAAAAGAGGATGGGTTTTAAGACGAAATGATGTTATTTAGCCAATGTGATCCATCAAGACATTTTTAAGTGTCTACAGATATAAGGACATAGTTGCATATTATCATATACATTGAAGTAAACTTGTTGAAGTGAAATTTGAAATTTTAAGATGATGAAAGGTTAAAGCTTAAACATATAACTATATGTATTTATATACAAAAATAATTTATTTTTTAAAATATCCATATGTGATTATGTCTTTTCATGAGTATAATATATTCATTCAATATAAAGATACAATTGCATATTATCATATACATTTGAAGGAAAAGTGTAAAGTGGCCAGGAGTTTTAAAATTATGATTTTTGATGTTTTAAGATAGTGAAAGGGAAAAGATTGAGCATATGACTATATGTACTTATTTAAAAAAATGAATAACAGAAAGAAAAAATACTCACTTGTGATTATATATCTTTTTGACTTGAATTAGATATTTTTAATTGATGATAACATGTAGTAAATATTTAAATCGTTGTGTTGATAAGGGTTGTTTTGACTTTTTCTAACTAGTATATCTCTACTTAATTATGTTAAGATGTCTTCATTTAACTTTCTATTGTTTTTTGAATTGACTTGTACAATTAGAGGTATGATTAAGGAATAATTAAAATATATATTTTTCATAATCTCCTAACATTCATCTTGTAGTGTTTTGTCAATTTTATTATTTTATTATATCTTATTTTCTTTTATTATTTATCTTAGCTCATCTAAAAAATTAAAAATTACTTTTCTTAAATATAAATTATATAATAATAGATTATTAATAAAGTTGCATTAAAAGTGAGTCATCAATAGATAATGATAAAATGATTATTTTTAAATTTTTATAATTTTAAAAATAATAACAAAAAGAATATTAAACATAAGAAATTGAACTGTAGCAATGTTGGGCTGAATGGTAATTGAACAAAATAAATTTAATATACTCTATAAGTTTGAAGAAATAAAATAGTCTTTGTAAGTCAACTAAAACTTTGAATTAAAAAAAAAGATTGTAATGATTATTTTAATATATTTATATCAAACTAATCTATAGAATTTAATAAAATGTATAGATAATGTAATTCACATAAATCATGTTTATTCAATGTGATCTTTTAGTTGTGTCATTCACATTGTTATTCCCTATTTTTATTTTCAACCGTGTTCTAATCAAGACTATGAAAGGTAAGCAATGAATCATAAATTAATTAATTTGATAATAATGATAAATTTTAATCTCCTTTAGAGAAAATTAGTATGGAGGATTTGTTAAAGTGTATTATTCAAATACAAAATTATGTTTTTTCCTTAACTTCATGTAATCCACTATTTGATTTTTTATTTTTATTATTATTCCCTTCTTGTCTTCCATGCTATTTAGTTTATCAAGTGTTTCTTTATGAAGTTCCATCCTTATTTTTATTAATGTATCAATTACTTTTTTCACATTGTTCATAATTTATATGAAATATTTTTATATAAAAAATAAAGAGAGACATAAGAGATTATTCATATATGGATGTAGCAATGATACAACTTGACACAGTATGATACAAAATGGGAAATGGTGGGTGGCACAAGTTTGTGAGCAATAGTCACAGAACAAGAATGGTCATTAGAGAAGCTATGAAAGAGGGTTGGCATTATGGAGAAGAAGCGCCTGATGGCGGAAAGGGATGGTGCAAGCACAATCTTAGCAGGACAACAAGACTGGGGCTTCTCACGTGTTAAGTGTATGCAACCTAAAATGGTCACCTATACTTTGGGCCCTATTTATTTAATTTATCAACATCAACTTTTTGAATCAATGATTGTCGCATTTTCAAATCAAATTTCTTAATCAATTCATAACTATTTCAAATGTTTCAATTTTCCCTAAGGTTTGAATGCTTCATTAATGTTATTTAATCAAAAGAAATAAATCCCTTTTAATAAATAAAATAATGTTATTTAATTGAAGTTAATATTACTTAAATAAAATGATGCTATTTAATTAAATCTATTTTAATTAAATAATTTATTTTATTTTATTAATATTCATTTCTAAATTACATAATCTTATTTTATTTTATTAAAGAGATATTATCATCTTAAATAAATAAAATAAATGAAATATCCTCTCAAGAATATCCTGTGATGAAAAAAGGAAACAAATAAGTTAAAAGGAAATAAACTAAAAAAGAATTCCAATCAAGATTTGTTTCTATTTTTCTATTTATCCCACATTGCTCTAATTTGCCTTCAATTCCACTTTTGCCTATAAAATGAGCCATCTCATTCTCATTTCAAAAGATCAAGAATTTTACATCAGGACTTATGCAACAAATTTTCTTGAATTTTATCATTTGAGATTACACATTAGTTTGATTTATAAGCATCTTAGTTTTAGAGCATATAGTTTAATATTACATTTTAGCTTAATCTTCATAGTAGATTAATTTGCAAAATAATTCATTTATGGCATTGCATATAGATCAATTTTCATTTCAATAAATTAGTTTTGTTTATTGCATTTTACAGTCATTTAGATTAGTTTTCATTGTTGCATTGCAAGAACAGGATTCATGGAGATTGGCATTCTTGCTTTTCCTCTTTGAATCTGGTTTGAGAAGGCTGTATTTCTGCGAGGGGAAGTAGCTTCAGGTCAATCGAGGAGCCACAATCCACTGCTCTTCTGGATAGAGAGAGTGAATTGATTTGCAAGGACTCATTATTGAGTATCCTTGCATCTTGAGGATTCCATGAAATTATAACATATTTTAGTTATACATTTTGAAGCCCACCATTATATCTTTTTATTCTAGTATTTTTTTTGTCAGATCAGTGGAGTTTTTCATCATTTTTTTAAGAAATTTCAACTTTGATCTCTTAAACAGTGCATGCTAGTGCAAAACAGACTCCACAGATGTGCTCAGAAGACCCAAAAACCCCTATTTTCATATAAAATATGATAGGGTTTGCTGAAAATTAATTTTTTAGTGTTTTGAAAAATTTCAAAACAATTGCCAGAAAAAATCCGTACGGATCCGTACGGACACATCGATTTTTGTACCATTTTGATTTCTGTGCTACCTCGATTTTTGTGCATGAAGGTTCAGCTAAATATTTTATTAATTTTTTTCATCTTTAAATTAATAAAAATTTTGGTTTAAAGCCTAAATGAGCATATTTAGTAAAATGGTCATATCTTGAGCATATGGTCTCCGTTTTTCGAAAACGAGATATCGTCGGAAAGCTGCTTCCGACACCGTTCCAGTGGTACTGGTATTTTTTTCTGATTTTTCCATTTTGATACCTTTTTCGCCTGTCAAAGCCAGAAGTTGTTGTTTTCACTCCGGAAGGCGTAACTTTTGCATCCTGGCTCTGTTTTTCGAAAACAAATAGGCGTTGGAAAGCTGGTTCTGCCCTCTTCTCAGATATCAGACCTATTTTTTGCAAAAAATTTACCAGGTATCTGATTTATTTGTCAGAACTCAGCCTTTATCTTTTGAGTTATTTTCTTGGGAAATGTGCAATCGGGATTTTTTTTTTTTTAGATCCAAGAGGAATTTTTTTTTTAATTTAGATTAGATTTTTAATTTTATTAATTTAGATTAGTTTTGTTTTAAATTTTTAGTTTAGTATTAGATTAATTTAGTTTAATTTTAGTTTTGTTAACTAATTCTTTTTAGATTAAATTTTGACTAGATTAAATTAATTCTTTTTCACAGCATAACAGTTTCTGCAGGACGCCAGTCAAAGAACTTGAAACACACTAATGGTTTGATTTGGAGGCCAGTAGAAAAGACTTAAAAGAAACAAACACTACGCTTATCCAAAGATCTTATTTAAAAAAAACATTGTGTTTGTTTTCCTGTTTTTCAATTCACATAGTCTAATTAGGGCTTCGTTAAAATTCTTAGGAGTTTCGATAGTGAGTAGGGAATTTGGCTCTTTGTTACATGGAGGTGATGACCATGGACAAATACTAATATGACGAACTCTTAGGGAGCGGAGCAAGGTAGTGAATCTTTAGCACTTTCACTCGTCCGGGGGATTATGCTCTTCTCATTAAAGAATCGAGAAACCCAAAAGCATGTGGATTTGGTGAAGTGAAACTATTTCGATGATTAAAAGGTTGTTTAAGCGTGTTTTGGGTACAAGGGAAGCGAGGGCTAGAGAGTATGCTCTTCTCCTTTTGGGAGAATCGGAAAATCCCGAGCAATTGAGCCATGTCAGGTGTCACCTTTAGAGGGCACAGGAGAGTTGAACCTCAGGGGAGCGACCCAAGTGAGTACACACCTATCGCCGGTGATTCCACCTCACTATAATAAAGAACGTCTTGTTGAGTCTAAAGACTCCAAGACCATAGTAACTTCTTTTCCATGACTTGGACGATCATCATGGAAAAGCTCTGTTTATTGCACTGAGCGGCGCCGCTCCGAGCCCTGCTTGCGGGGGTGTGTGATTTTCAGGTGTTGGTGTGGCTGCGAGGCCCGAGCTCTGTATCAGAGGCACCAAAGGTTATTGTGAATGGAAGCCAAGTAAAAACCTCTTAGTTAGTTGCCTACTCGGTTCACCTCCGAAAGGAGTCATAATCTTTTGCACAAGAGGGAAGAATCTCTCCGTATGTTGATCATACATAGATTCCCATCATAGGCATACACCTCGACATTTGGAGGCGGTTGCGACATTGACCCCTGCTACAAGGGTAACCTTTGAACGTACACTATTGAGTCCTTGGAAAAACCAAAAACATGTAAACCCTCTAGGGGTGACCGCGGTATTAATGAGGAGTGCACGTATGCGCATAAGCAATGGGGCAAAGGTTTGGCTTCTCACCATTTTCTTTGGTAGGGATAGCTATGTGTTTGTTATTGAGTCTTAAACATTGTCCAAACATCTTCAAACAAGACTCCCCCGATACTATCAAGTTGCTTTGTCCTTGATAGATCTGTTATCGACTACTTTTTGTATCACAACTTGTCTGATTGAAACCTATGTGCTTGATCAAAATCTGTTGATATACTTGCTTGATCTTTGAAAACAAACAACAAACTGAAATACTGAGTTCTTCGATTAGGTGACTTGTCCTAGTTTTAGAGACTTGTTCTGTATTTAGGGTTTATGTGTCCTTGACCTTTTGAATTAGTGATCCTTGATCTCATAAGCGATTTTGCTTGAGATTGGCAAATTAGGAATTGTTCCTGTCAAATAGATAAATTTTTAGACTCTTTGATAACACACTTGGAGAGTGCTAGTAGTCTCCTTATCCACCCATTTTCATACAATTCAAACTCAGTACACTTTGTGTAAGTCATCCTCCTGATCCATATGTGCTAGGGTGTTCACCCAAGAATTGAGCACCTCTGTGGCAGTGTTGGTTTGCACCTATTTGCAACAGTTCTATTTCACCATCTCTCTCAGACAAGAGAAAATTTTTACTATCCTAGTCTAGTATTGACGTTTCTTAGAATTGTCTGTTTACCTGAACTCTCCCGTTCATGTCAGTCACAACAAGATATCAAGTGAGCCAAGGAAAGCGACCTCGGATAGTCTTTAACCAACTACCCCCAGTTCAGACTCGTCAAAAGAGAAAGGAAAAGGAACCAATCTTTGACCAGTCACCTAGGAGTCAGTCTGAAACCTATTTTGACCCAAAGAGCCATTTTAATGACTTGAGTACCCCCTCAGCACCTTCCCACTTAGGTATGGATATGAGTTATACTGTCACTCGGCGGGAGAGGGAAGCCATGGATCAAAATCTTGATGATATCTATGAACAACACAGAAACAACATGATATTTGGAAATTCTTCTCATGATGATCAACTTGGTTCACCCCTCATTAATGCAAGATATTTGGATGCCCATCAATGGGATGAAAGGTATAAGAGATGAGCTCACCAAGAACAATGGTCACAACACGAAGACCAAGACAATGAACCTCGTGATGCTCATGTCAATACAACGTATACCAATGACTTGTTCAAATAGTCTAGACCAAGCTCACCACTTCAACATACCTCAAGGTTCACAAGTGATAGGCTCAAAGAATTGAACACGAAAAGAAAGCCTTTCTAGATGAACAAGCTACAAAGCAAAGCTTTTGAACACTGACTTGAGGGAGAGAGGCCAAGCTTTTATTGGAGTACAAGGCTTTAAACAAGGAGCAAGATAGAAATGAGTTAATACCAATTAAACAAACAATACAATACAAGGGGAGGTTATAGCGGTGGACCATGAATTCTCCTCCCTCCACCTTCTAGAACACCAAGAGTAGAAAGTGATTAGAGGACCTTCTAGATCTCCTAGTCCCTGGGAAGAGAGAAGGGGCCTCTCGATTATGCTCACTATGGGAGGAAGAATCATCGGAAATTCAGAACCACTCCCAACATGTACATCCTGGTTCCCAACATGGAGGTGGTAGCTCACATTATGACTTTGATACTCAAGACTTCATGCGAATACAACAAGAGCCTATCTTCCAACAGTATGTGGAGAGGTATTTGGAACAAAACAAAGATAATTTCTTGGAAAGTCTAATCAACAAGGGTGCTAGAGTCCCTTATAATTTTGATGTGGACAACAAAATACAAAAGCAAAATCCCTCTCAAGAGGAAGAAATCCACCAAATGAAGCAAATGATGGAAAAAATGATGCAACCTAAGAGCTCATTCTCACTAGACTCAATTTGTCCTAATCCATTCGACAAGAGTGTGAGTATGAAATATTTTCCAAAGAGGGTGGAATTCCCACAATACGATAAATATGATGGTAGTGGTGATCCACATGACCATGTCGCGTCCAGTTCCTATACCTATGAGCTTTGAATTTATCGGGATGACTCCTATTTGATGAGGAGGTTATTCCCTAGGAGTCTTAAAGGACAAGCAATGGAATGGTTTACCAATATCACTCCTCCTATCAAGACTTTTAGAGAACTTGTTCATAGATTCGTTCAACACTTCGCATATAATCTGTCAAGATCTGTTACTATGTTGGACCTATGCAACTTGAAACAAAATCAGGGGGAAACCTTTGTTACCTTCTTGCAAAGGTGGAGGAGACAATGCTCTCGGTATCCTAGGACGATCCATGAGGATGAAAAGATTGACATACTTGTTAGTAATTTGGTGCCTGAAATGAGACATGAGATCAAAAAGATAGTCTTCACTTCCTTTGATACCATGATTGAAACTGCATGCCACATTGAGGATGTTCTAAAAGAACAAGGCATTTTGACCAGACATAACAATAATACCAACAATGGTCAACACAACAATAGGGATAAAGGGAAGAACAACAATTGGAACAAAAACAAACAAGTTGTCAATGATGGAGTTGTGGATTCTTCCCAATCAAGAGATCAAAGTGTTCTTAATTTGACTAAGGCTATGCAAGCAATGAAGCTTAATGCACCTCCACAACAAGAAAGTAAACCAAGATATCAGGAGAGGCCCAAAAACCAGAAGCGGCAATTTACCAAATTGGGTGACTCATATGGGGATATTCTCAAAACTCTCATTGCTAACAACTTGGCACATCCTCAGGATCCTGCAAAATTTCACATTCCAGATCCTAAGCCACATTGGTGGGATGACAAGGCATTCTATAAATTTCATAATGGCCCTGGCCATACTGTTGAAAACTGTTGGAGATTAAAACATATCGTCCAAGATTTTATAGAAAGTGGAAAGCTTCAAGTTGATGGCCTAAATACCAATGTTGATCATAAGGCTTTTAAGGAACCTTTGCCTAATTATGACAAGGGGGAAACCTCTAAATCACAGAATGGCAAAGCTGCAATCAACTACACCTATACAACAGCAGAAAATGTGATAAACATGCTTGAAGTTGTGGAGCCAAGTGTTAATATATGATAAGGGAGTAAGGACCATGGTTCGACTCTCCCCCATATTACGACAACCAACTTTGTTGTGGTGAGAGGTCACTCATTCTAGGTTATCTTCCCAAGCCCTTAATCTGTTACGAGTCAAGCCCCTATTATTCTCGAGGGGCCTAGTTGAGGTCCATCAACAAACAGAGTGGCATCAAGAATATCACTATAAAATTGACCCTTTGCTCTCAAATAAACTACAATCTTGTAGATCGATTCTGAGAAACTCGTACAGATCTCAATCTTAGAGCTTCTAGAGTTGTCCCCTAGACATAAGTAGATCCTTGAGGATGCTTTGCGCACAGCAAATGTCCCCAACAACATTGATATAGACCAATTCCAAGGCATGGTGAATCACATTACTAGCCCACATTACCTCTCTTTCTCTGAAGATGATGACAAATCCCTAAGCCATCCACACAATCTTGCCCTTCACATTGAAGTCATGATTCATAAAACCCGTGTCAGGCGCGTGTTGATTGATGGAGGTGCTGGGTTAAATATCTGTACTTTGAATTTGTTAAAAACTTTGGGCTATTGAGCAAGTGTCGACACTAGAAAGAGCGATCACCACCATAAAGGCTATGATGAAGCCGAAACTGAAAGTTCTAAGGGTTATTTTGTCCTTCACAGCCGAGGATTGTGATGAAAAAAGATATCTTGTTTCAAATTGTTGATATTGGACCCCTTGCATACAACATTTTACTGGGTAGACCATGGATTCATGATATGCAGGTAGTGCCGTCTACCTACCACCAGTGTGTTAAGTTCCCCTACAATGGAACAAAAATTTGCATACCAGGGGATAACACCTTATCAATTAACTCAATCTCAGCTAATGTTCATGTCCCTCTTAACCGAGCAGCAGAGGATTATGAAACAACTTTAGCAGACTGTCAAAACAAATTTAAGTTAGTAGACCTTGGCATGGGGGGGTATCAACTTGACTCTTTTGCAAAGATGCCTGTTTCCCCTAGGACATATGGAAAGCCTTCACAGGAGATGAAACCATCATCTTCAACAATGACACTATTTGACAAGTTTGTTGAATCCTCGGTACCAATACAAGATGAAAAAGAGGAAGTAGCTATTTGAGATTGGATATACAAAGAGGAGAAATACCAGCACAATGAAAATTTCTCCCCCTCTCCTAAGTCCTATGGGAGAGGATATACTTTTGTCAAGAAGATGGGTTATCCAAGATATGGCCCTCTTAGTCACAAGTTAGATGCTAGAGCCGAACCACTCAATCATGATCTTTTTGCACGTAAGTCTAAGAAACCGGTTGGCCTAGGCTTTATGAACAACAATAAATGCACTGTCCCCATTTCTGATAGGTGGGATAGTAAAGATGACACAGAATATGTACCAGATTTGACCAATCAACAAGACATAACAGATGATTGGGTACCTTCAACAAATCTCCTTTGGGAAGATTCAAGAGATTTAATAATTGATAGTCCTCCTATCTCATTTGCAATAGATAGTGACTATATGAATGCAAGATTGACCATGGATAGTGTCTCCATCCCAGCTGCAACGGATGGTGATAATTCAGATAATTTTGTGATTGAGCAAATTGCTAGAGGAGAGGAGCCTTTTCCAAATTTTGAGGCTTCTACATCACGAGGCTCCAACAATAATTCAGAAATAGACTCTCATGAGTTTGAATGGGATTCACTCTCAGATGCAATAGTTGACTTGGATATGGATGTTGTCCATGCTTATAGTTCTCAACCTGATGTAACTGACGAGTCATGTGTTAGATTAGAAGATTGGAACCCACATGTCACATTAGTAGACGATTCTTCGCTTGCTAGGATAAATTCTGATTTAGACACTTTAGAGGGAAACTTGACATATTCCAATTCTACAGTCACCAGAGATGACACCACCTATATCCTTAATCTTGAACCGATCATTAACCTACCCCTTGTTCACCCCAACCTTATTGATTGGTCTCAACGGTACCAAGAGCCTCAACTCTTGACATTTCACAATGACTATGAGATCACCTGCTATCTAAATGCCATTGAACATGTAGTCTCTTCCACCAGTGAATCGGCTACCAGTATGACAGAACCTGACATCAAGTACCTTAGTCACAAGATAAAAAGAAAAGAAAAAAAGAATAAGAGTTCTTATGGCGAAAACCACTATGTGGCGATTATTAGGAACCAAAAAAGTAAAAATAAAGAGGCGTATCAAGGTAGAAAACCTCGAGAGGTACCCTCTGACGGATGAGGTACTTGATAGTCTCCCAAACTATTTCCAGGACAGATCATCAGTATTGGTTGAACCTATAGAAGCTGTTAATTTGGGCACAGAGGAAGTTCCAAAAATTGTCCACTTGGCTAAATCTTTATCACCTGAAGAAAAGAAAGTCTATACTGAGTTCCTCCAAAAGAAGGAAATTAACTTTGCATGGACATACTTAGACATGCGGGGTTGGACACTAATCTCATTATGCATCTTTGTCCATAGCTCCAGGTGTGAAACTAGTCAAATAGAAGTTGAGAAAAATGCACCCTCATATAGCTCTTTTAGTGAAAGCTGAATTAGAAAAGCTCCTTGGTGCAGGATTCATTAGAGCCATAGACTATGCTAACTGGATTTCCAACATTGTACCTGTTTCTAAACATGATAAAACCATTCGAATCTGCACAGACTTTAGAGATCTTAACAGAGCATTCCCAAAGGATGATTTTCCACTTCCTAACATAGACATGATAGTGGACATGACAGCGGGATATGAGATCTATTCTTTGATGGATGGTTTTTCTGGGTATAATCAGATCAAGATAGCTCCTGAGGATCAAGAAAAGACTGCATTCACATGTGCCTAGGGTACTTATTGTTGGAATTTCATGCCCTTTGGATTGAAAAATGTAGGAGCTACTTACCAAAGAGCTATGACAACCATCTTCCATGACATGATGCATAAGAATATGGAAGATTATGTGGATGACACCCTGGCTAAGTCTAAGAGAAGAGGAACACATTTGGCTGATTTAGAAGTGATTCTAGATCGCATGGAACAATTTCAACTAAGATTAAACCCAAAAAAGTGTGCATTTGGTGTTACTTTTGGCAAATTATTGGGATTCATCATTTCAGCTAAAGGAATAGAAGTGGACCCTGAAAAGGTTCAAGCCATTATAAACATGCCACCTCCCAAAAATGTTAGCCAAATGAGGAGTCTTCAAGGGCACCTTCAATCCATAAGGAGGTTTATTTCACAATTGGCAGATAGAGCACAACCTTTCAACAAAAAATTGCATAAAGGTGTTCAATGTGTCTGGAATGAGGATTGCCAAAAGAGCATGGATCAAATTAAAGAATGCTTGGAAAATCCTCCCATTTTAATGCCTCCCATTCCAGGAAAACCTCTCATTTTATATGTCTCAGCTACTGAATCTTCACTAGGGGCATTGTTGGCTCAATTAGATGAACAAGGGAAAGAAAGGGCCATATATTATATTAGTAGCACTTTTTGTTTCCTATGAGGTTAATATACTGAGTATTGAAAAGCTTGCCTGCGGTAGTGTTTGCTTCACAAAAGTGCAACACTATAATAACCATACACCATACACCTCATAGAAAAAATTGATCCTCTCAAATACTTGCTCGGTAAAGCTGCTCTCACGGGTAGACTTGCTAAATGGATGATGATTCTTTCTGAATTTGACATAGAGTATATTGAGCGCAAAGCAATCAAAGGCCAAGCTATTGTAGATCAATTGGCTAATTTCCCTATTCAAGATAATATGCCCATTCAAGTCAACTTTCCAGATGAGCATCTTATGTACATGACTGAAAGATCCTGGAAGCTATTCTTTGATGGTTCTTGCATGCAAAATGGTTCTGGAGTTGGTGTGTTGTTTATTTCTCCTCATGGGTATACTATTCCTGAATCTTACAAGTTACTCTTTCCATGCACAAACAACATAGCTGAGTAT
Source organism: Sequoia sempervirens (assembly GCA_007258455.2). Taxonomy (NCBI): domain Eukaryota; kingdom Viridiplantae; phylum Streptophyta; class Pinopsida; order Cupressales; family Cupressaceae; genus Sequoia; species Sequoia sempervirens. Next base: position 19,732 of record VDFB02089891.1, read on the forward strand.
GAGGCTTTGACAAATGGACTAAAAATGGCCATAGAGTGGAATATCACAGAAGTACATATCTATGGGGATTCTCAGCTGATCATCAACCAAGTCAATGAACAATACCAAATAAAAGATGACAAGTTGGTACCTTACAAAAAAATGGTTGATTCATTAAGGCGATTATTTTACTTTTGTCACCTTTGACCGTCCCTAGGTAGAGAACAATGATGATGCTATGGCCACCCTTGCTTCACTTCTTCAGTTAGAGGAACATGAGTCCAGATATGAATTCCTAGTGGAAGAGCTACGATATCCCATATTTGACTCACCCGAAAGCCATGTCATTTGTACCCTTTTCAATCATGAATCCTCCCGCTATGGTGCTATTTACTCATATCTTTGTGATGGCATCATCCCCGATACATTTAACCGATCTGAAAGAAGAAACCTTATCCGCAACGCCTCTCGCCATTCCCTCATCTTTGGTGATTTGTATAGGAGGGGTCTAGATGGAACACTTCTTAGGTGCTTAGAAAAGGAGGAATCCGATCAAGCGCTAGTTGACATCCGCGAGGGCATATGTGGAGGACATTCTAATAGTCTTTCCATGGCTAGAAGGTTGCTTAGGGCAGGGTACTATTGGCCCTCACGATGCGAGATAGATGCATTAGCATTTGCTAAGTCTTGTGAAAAATGTCGGAAACATGGACACGTCATGCTCCAGGTAGGGAGCTAATTCCTTCTATATCTCAGTGGCCATTTCAGCGATGGGCCTTTGACCTTGTTGGGAAGATTCATCCCAACTCATCAGGTGGGCATAAGTTCATTATCACTGCTACTGACTACTTCACAAAATGGGTAGAGGCTGTTCCACTTTCTATTGCCTCAGGAAAGACAGTGTCTTTATTTATTTTAAACCATATCATGTCTATGGAAGTATAGAGTGCCATCTGAAGATCATCGACAATGGAGGTCAGTTCAAAAACAAGGACCTTAAAGAACTCTACCAAAGATTCAAGATAAAGCAACATTGGTCCTCCTTTTACTTCCCACAAGGAAATGGTCAAGCAGAGGCTTCAAACAAAACCATTCTCAAGATTTTGCATAGAACAGTTCATAAGAATGGTAGAGATTGGCACCTACAGATAAATCCGGCCCTATGGGCCTATAGAACGAGTATTCGTACTCCAACTGGGGCTACTCCTTTTGCCCTTACATACGGCGCTGAAGCAGTGTTACCTTTAGAGGTTGAGATTCCATCACTTTGGGTCTCTCTCAAAGGTCTAGTTACAGATGAAGACTATCGCGCCATGAGATTGCAAGAATTGGAACTTCTTGATGAGAAGCGTAAATCATCATTTGACCAT
>VDFB02089894.1:0-58068 GCA_007258455.2 Sequoia sempervirens
GTGCAACATTAGTATATCCCATAATTTGGTTCATTCTTAAATTCTCAAGACATGTAATACTGGTATGTGTCTCGATCTCATGGAAAGAACAAAATACTGCATTTTGTGTACCTTCAATTTATTGTCTTGGTGGAGGTGTTGGCAACCACGACCTGTAATTATTAAAATGATGAAAATTATTTCTCTTTGGCTGGTACAGTTGCTGAGGTTGATACTGTTGTTGGGGTTGATATTGTAGCGATGGTGTAGGCTTCTCCTGAGTAGGAAAATGCCTCTTGAGAATAGTCATCTTACTGGAGGTGACCATATTATCCTCCAAATCGATGGCATGTTCTTGCGCATCCGTCAATTTTGTTTCTTTTGTCGTCTTTAGGAAGAAGGCTATCTCTGATGGAAGATCATTTATGAAACAACTCATCAAAATCTCCAGTGATGGATTAAGTGTAGAAGAAAGTCGTGTAACAAGATGATTAAACCTTGCTACAAAATCCCTCATGGGCTCGTTGTGCTCCATCTTTGAATTTGCAAGTCGGGAAAACAACAAATGACTATCTTCAACAGGCTTGAATCTTGCCAAAAATTTCTCACTCATAGTTTCCCAACTTGTAATAATGCCCGACTACAGGTGATTGAACTAGTCAGAAACATTCTCAATAAGAGTCTCCATAAAGAGACATACTGCGATGTCTTCATGTGCCATGTGCAAGATGATGCAAGCTGTAGTGAATGCAAAAATATGTTCATCTGGGTGTTGACTCCCATTGCTGTGAAATCAGGGAAAGTGCTTCCTTGACCCTTTAGGTAATTCATGATTTTCCTTCAAAGCCAAAGGTCCAATGTTGTTACCCCAAGGTAATCAGGGTGGATGTCTCTGATTATTGCCACCATTATTGTTGTTATCACCCATTGCTTCTGGTTGGATCATAGGTTCATCCTGACAGGAGTAGTAGGATGCTAGATGGTCATTCCTATGTCATAAAGCATAAGCTTTCTTGAAGTTTTATGCCTCGTGCCTCACGGTGAGCACTAGAAAATTGTTGGGTGTTTCAATTCGCACCACTGGAATGCTAATTAGAAATGGACAACTATGCACATATAAACTGCTCTTCAAATTAGGAGGGGAAGCTCCCTCTTCACTGATGATGCTTAAAGAAAGTAAACTAAACTATTTCCAATACATTTATTCTCAGCTAAGAGGACAAGGTTATAAAACTCTTTGCATTGTAGCTAAGGTTTTCCCTTTCTAGAACCTCAACTACAACTAAGCCTAAACTAATGACGCTTCTAGAAATTCAAGTAAACTCAGAGCTTGAGAGTTAGAAGTAAACAAGGAATGATTCAATAACATAGATGCTTAAACAAACTCACTTCCAACGCACACCTGAAGACTCATTGTATTTTTAGATGTAAGCTAAAATAAAGATTATATAAGAAAAACACATAAAAAAACCTGAGATAGTAGATTAGAGCAAAGTAGGCATAAGATTTCCTTTCTCAAATTTCCAATAATGATGACACTTCTGGGACAACAAGTTTGTAGCAATAATAGGATTACATTTTAGCGATCAACCCATAATACACTTGACACAAATTACACATTAACTGAACAATAACTTGCAGCAAAACAAGCTTGCAAAATTGCTCTTACACTAAGTGAACAAACGCTGAATAACAAAGCTGTAGGAAAAAGTAGGCTTAGCAATTTGTTATCACAATAACGGTTCCAAAAATAATAGGCAAGGCTGCCCTTATTTATACACAAACAAGGAGTAAGGAACCTTAAAATCTCCTTGCTTTTACAACTAGACTTGCCAACTTGCAAGCTTTATTTCTAAAACTAAAACAAGACAACTAACCACTTGCTAAAATCAATTAAGCTGATTTAAAAGAAGGGAAAGTTCCAACTATACAATTTGATTTTTCTATTTCATAAAGAATAGATAAGCATGAATGATAATAACACGTTTAACTTGGAAAAGGAATCAAGTTAACTACTGCTTTTTGAGTTCTATTCTTAGAAAACATCGCTTCCCCAAAAGATGACTCACTCTCTACCAAAAAGCTGATTTGTTCCTAATTTCAGTTGGAGAATATTGCATGTTTAAAAACTCAAATTTTGAATGTGAAGATGCCTATGTTCAGAAAAGTTTTGCGCAAATAAGTTGTTGATTTCTCTCCAAAAAGTAGATTCCTAGAAAAAAGTTGAGGTTTGGATTTTGTAGACAATCACGTTCCGAAGATACCCAGTTTGTTAGATCTTGAAAAAGTTGAGGGTTTCCCAAAAAAGCAAGAAAAAAACCGATTTATGGAAATATAAAATTTTCCAATCTTCAAGAGGAGCAAAAAGTAGATCCAAACCCAGATCAATGAAAACTGAAAAAGCTAACCATCTATTTTGGAAATATGATGCCCTAAAATATTAGACCATGAAAAAGCGTGCCTATATGCTTTCCAATCTCAAATCCATGAAAAAAATTGAAAAAGCACTCCGTTTGAGCCTCCAAATCTTGATGAGAAGAAAAATATATCTCTCTTCCTCTGGATGCCAACATGCAAAATATGAAGAATGAATTCCAAACACCTTCTTGAATAGAGTTTGAGGATGAAAAATTGCTTTTTTCTCCAAGCTTTAAAACTTTGAAGTCAATCCGGAAACATAAATGTTGAATGTAGACACTTTTTCGAATGACGAATGATGTAAACTAAAAAATGGCTAAGGCATGAGAAGTTGGGAGTGCTGATTAGATAGGGGCACCTAACTCCTCCAGTGTTAGCCATTTTTTCACATTTTTCAATTTTACTTGTTTCCGCTCCTGGAGAGACCTGCCTCCAACTTTGTTGGGTTGAGAATTTGACACTGCCAACTGATAAAATCTGTGACTATGGAAAGTTCATATTTGACCACTATTGAAGTGATCCCTAACTTCATACCGACATTCGATGTCATTTGATCATGTTTGCAAACACTGGAAGCTACTAACAGAGGTTGAAATGGAAGAAAGCATGCCGGAGCCAAAAAAATTTCTAAGGCATGGAAAGCCAGGTGCCCTCCTTGAGATGAGGCACCCAAGCATCCTAGACTTAGCCATTTTTCCAAGATTTCAAGATTTTCTTTCTCCATTTCACATGAAGCCAATGACCCCTGTTTGATCTTCATTTTCGGACAACCGGCAAATAAAAGAGTCTGAAAGTCAGTCATCTTCGCAAGCCTGATCATATCTGAGTTGAATGGTAGCATATACCAACCTTTATCACTGCATCTGACAATTTTCTGAAAGCTGGATGGGGTTGTTAAAGAAGTTTTGAATGTTTTTTGAAAACACGAAAAAATATTCAAAGGCATGAGAAGTTGGGCACCCTTGTTGGCCAGGGGCGCCCAAGTCTTCTCGACTTAGCCAAAATTATGATATTTTCAATTTTCTTTTGACTCTCTTCGTTTTGTGTTTTTTTCCTCCATTCAATCTGCAATATATGTCATTTGACTGATCCTCTGAACTGGATGATGGATTCATTGAAGAGCTTGAACACAACTGTGGTGATCTCCAGCATTTCCCAACCCTAAACCTACTTTTGACTACTTTTGATTGAATCTGAATTGGGCTGATGGAGAAGGTTTGCACATTTTTTGAGAAATGTAGAAAATAAACTAAGGCAAGAAAACTTGGATGCCCTGCTTGGCCAAGGGTGCCCAAGATCACCAGAGTTAGAATATTTTTCAATAATTTCATCTTTCATTGATTTCCATTCATCATCTTTGCTAGCTGCATCCTTGGAATTCACCGTTTTTGACTAAGGCATGAAAAGCCAGGAGTGCTAATTAGGCAGGGGTGCCTAGGATTACTAGACTTAGATAATTTTTCATGAATTTCACAAATGCTAGGCATCTCTAGCTGGCAGGGGCACCCAAGCTTCCCAGTGTTAGAAAATTTTCTGCAAACTTGACCATTTTTAGATTCTCCTCCTCTGTTCACCTTTTCTCGTGCATCTTTTGTCATTTTATGTCATCTGTGCAACATTGAGACCTTGAATTTGACACTTGGTAGTTGACGATCCTCCATTGATGACCTTGGAGCTCATGTTTCACCTTATGAAAAAGTAGAATAGACCCACTAGGGAAATATTGATCTTTTGACGATTCTGATTGGACCAGCCCGATGAAGAAGTATTTTCAACCAATCAAAATTAGTTTGAGCCCTGGAAACAAAGATTCTATTTTTTAGAAACTTTCTATTTTTAGAAATTTTTGGTAGCATCCGTTTGAGAAGAAACCCAGAAAACCTTGACTCAAGTCTATTTTAGAAATTTCTATTTTTAGAAATTTTGACTTTTGACGATAATTTTTACAAGAATTTTACCATTCTTTTCAAAATTCCTTAATGAAGATTTTTTTTAAATTTTGGGTATAAAAAACTATAAACACACACAAAATCAACAATCTTCTATGTTAATTATGATAAATTAATGCATAGTGTACCTATAGGAATTTCTTGAAGTGAAATTCACCTCGTGTGAAGTAGCTATATAACGCCTTGAGCTTGATTTGAAATGATATGTCATGGGTGCTATGAAATTTTTGCAACTTTGGTGTGAAATAAATGCCAACATATCTTTGCCACATGGAAAATATATTGGAATGATGGGTGAAAAGGTTGTGGAAAGTACGCTTATGGTGAGGTGAAATTAATTGCATGGTATGGTGGAATCAAAAAAGGTGGTATGATGGTTATGTGTGGATGGAAGAAATAGGTTGCATGTAATGAAGTAGCTATATACCACCTTGAGCTTGATTTGAAATGATATGTCGTGGGTGCTATGAAATTTGTGCAACTTTGGTGTGAAATCAATGTCAACATATCTTTGCCACATGGAAAATATATTGGAATGATGGGTGAAAAGGTTGTGGAAAGTATTCTTATGGTGAGGTGAAATTATTTGCATGGTATGGTGGAATCGAAAAAGGTGGTATGATGGTTATGTGTGGATGGAAGAAATAGGTTGCATGTAATGAAATGGAATATGTATGGCTACATGTGCGAAATGATATAGTATGAATTTATAAAAATGTAATTAATGCAGGTGTTTTTGAAATGACTTTAATAGATAATGGCTACGGGCTCACATAGTAACAGGTACCTTCTATAGTCTTGTCTCCTAGTGGCGTGATGTTGTAGGTCCCTATTGCTTTTGCGACTACTTCAAAAAATGAAGATTTTTGAATGTCACTTATGTAGTGTGTGCATTTGAAATGTGTTGTAGAATTATACCTATGAAATCTTAGTAGGTGAGCTATGTTGCTCATCTACTAATACTTTAGAAGAACTACTTGTTGTCTTTGCATTTGGTATTTATGACTCAAATTGATGTTGCAGTGTTAAAATGAAGTCATCCTTTTGCAATGGCCATTTATAAAGCTTCAACTTGTGGCCATTAAATAACAATGAAAACCTTACATCATTAATTATTTTTAACTGAACTGCTCCATTTGGAAAAAAAACTATTTTAATCTCATATGGTCCAAGCCATCTAGTGTTGCAAAGGTGGTAGCCGTTGCACCAAAAGATCGACTTGTTAATGCCTGATACAACCACTGGATTTATACAAGATCCAAGATCCACAAGAGGTGGTTAAACCATGTCATGAAGCCCAAGCTCTGTGCTGGCCCACACCGAGGAGACCAAGGGAGACACCTTGCAACAATCCCCCCCAACGCAAGTGAGGGATTCAAACTTGTGAGCTCAACTTTGATACAAATTATTGCAAAGGTAGCTACCATTGCACCAAAATATTGGCCTGTTAATGCTCGATACAACCATTGGATTTATACAAGATCCAAGATCCATAGGAGTCAGTTAAACCATGTCACAAATCCCAAGTGTCATGTTGGCCCATGTCGAGGAGACCAAGGGTGACACCTTGCAACATCTAGTCTATAATTTGCCTCTATAATCTTTATACCTTGAATCATATAGTAAATCCCAATCACCTACACTGAATTCTTTAGTTTTAATAAACTAGTCATTCCAATGTATCCTTTGTTTTTGGATGATTTTAGTATGGCGAATGGATTCTATTTTGATTTCATCTAATGCATTGAGGTTGTGTAACCTCTCGTTTTGTGTTTTTGATAAGTCCATTCCCAATTTGACTACTATCCTCAAAGTCTTGTATTCAAATTCTATTGGAAGTACTACCTTTATACCATATACTAGCTCATATGGTGTGAAACCTATTGTTTTCTTCTTGGTTGTCCTATAAGACCAAACTACTTTAGGTAACCTGGTTGCCTAGTCCTTCTTGTGGAGTTGCACTGTCTTTATGAGGATGTTTTCAATTTCTCTATTTGTGACCTCCACTTGACCATTTTCTTGAGGGTGGTAGGGTGTGGAATTTTTTATGTCTAATCTCATATTCTTATACTAGTTTTGTGATTAGATCTATTGTAAACTGTGGTCTCTGGTCTATGAAAATTTCTCTAGGAACACCATATCTTGTGAATATATCTTCATAGAGAAATTTTTCCACATTCCCATATCTTGCAAATTGTAAAGCTTTAACTTACACCCATTTGGTAAGGTAATTTGTATAAATCAATATGTATTCTTTATTGTTTGATTTTGGGGAGATGGGACCAATGAAGTCTAGTCCTCATTTATCAAATGGTGCTATGACTAGTTGTGGTTTTAAGGGCATCTCATCTATCTTTGTTGGTATGCACATACTCTGACATCTATCACAACTCTTGGTGTAATTAACCGCATCTTTATAAAGTATTAGCCAATAATAATCAATATTTAAAATCTTAAGAGTTGTCCTCTTTGATACAAAGTGTCCCCCACAAGGTTCATCATGGCATGCTATGAGGATATCATATACTTCATCTTCTCTAATGCATCTTCTCATTATGTTGTCAAGCCTTGTGTAGAATATATACCTTGCTATCCATGAGTAAGGAATTTTTTTTTGAACTAATTTCCTCTTCTCTCTTGGTGAGAGATGTGGTGGTGTTTTCCCTGATATTAGATAGTTGGCTATGTCTGCATACCAAGGTATATGTAGAGAGAGAGAGAGAGAGAGAGAATAGGTACTCGTCTAGGAATGAATCATCTACAACATCTTCTAATTTGGTTGGAAATCTAGAGAGAAAATTTTCCACTATATTTGCTTTCCTCGGTTTGTCTACAATAGTTATGTCAAATTCTTGAAGTAGCAGTAACCACCTCACAAGCCTGCCACCAACTATTGGTTTGTTTATTAGATACCTATTTTTGTATGGTCAGTATGTATGAATACAAAACACCTTGTAATATAGTGTTTGAATTTGTTGATTGCTTGAACCACTACTAACATTTATTTCTTAGTCATTGTATAGTTGATTTCTACCCCTTGAACATTTTTACTGATATAATGAATGACATACTCAAGGTTTCCATCCTTCTATCCTAGCACAACTCCTATTGTAAAATTTGAAGCATCTGTATGGAGATGGAAGGTTAAGTTCCAGTTTGGTCCTCTCAAAACAAGGGTCTTGGTTAATGCTACCTTGAGAGCTTCAAAGGAATGTTGTCAAGTAGTTGCCCATTCAATATCTACATCCTTGAATAATAAGACAAATAGTGGTGCTGCAATCTTGCTGAAATCTTGTATGAATCTTCTATAATAGCTAGCATATCCAAGGAAACTTCTGACATATTTATGTCTTTGAGGTATAGATAATGTTGATATTATCTCAATTTTGTTGGGATCTACTTGGATTCCTTTATCAAACACAAAATGTCCCACAACTACTCCCTCAATCATCATCATGAAACATTTTTCATGACTCAGGGACAGGTTATTATCTTGACATCTTTGTAGTACTTTCTCTAGATCAACAAGTGCTTCTTCATAAGTATTGCTATAAGTTGTAAAATCATCCATGTAAACTTCCACGAAATCATTAGCAAATTTTGAGAATATGCTTAGGATTTCCCTTTGGAAAGTGGCAAGTGCATTACATAGCACAAATGGAAAGACAGAGTAAGCATATGTACCCCAAGGGCATGTGAAGGTAGTCTTGTCTTGATCTTCTAGGGCTATCTTAATCTGATTGTATCCACTAAAGCCATCCAAAAAGGAGAAGTATTTCTTTCCTGCTAGTGAATCTAGTACTTGGTCAATGAAAGGAAGGGGAAAGTGATCTTTCCTAGTTGTTGCATTCAACTCACGGTAGTCTACACACTCCTATTTCCCCCTTTATTAGGTATAATCACTAATGGAGACACCCATTGACTATCAAATAATGGATAGATGAATCCTGCATCCAATTTTTTTATTTATTTCAACTTTGACTAAGTCACAAACTGCAAGGTTCATTCTCCTTTGGGGTTGCCTAACTGATTTATAACCTTCATTGATGTAAATCCAATGCATGCACAATTTTGGGTCTATACCATTCATGTCATGGTAATCCCATGCAAAAAATGTTGTTGCATGTGCTTGCAACACATTCAATAGTGAAGTTTGTTGTGTAGTAGTCAATTGGCTATTTACATTTAATGTCTTGTTTGGCATAATCTCTAAAGTCAAGGATGTTATTTGAATAGATGAAATGTCAATACTTGCTATATTTGGGATACAATGATGTGGAAATAAAGGGGAAAATTTGAGAAACAGACTCAAAAGTATCAGCGAGAATTATGTTTACTAGGGAGTCCTACAAATAGACAATCATGTTATTGTGGGTCCCTACCATAATTATTCTGCATGATGTTTGCAATCAGTTCATCTTCATCTTGGTTTTCTAACAAGGGACTACGTTCAATAGTCATAAAATTTTCTAAAGAGTACTGGTCTTCCTCATCTGGGGCAGGCCATGCAAGTTGCTCTAAATTTGCATGTGGATAGATGACTAGTTTCTTAGTCACATTTCCATTGGAAGTGATCATATTACCAAACCTGCAACCTATAAGGGAATCTGCAGTTGCCAACCAAGGTCTCCCTAAGATGAGGGGATATCCTATAAGATTAGATTTAGGCTGCAACACCATAAAGTTTGTAGGGTACTCCCATGAGTCCAGTGTTATTACCGGGTCTTCTATGACTCCCTCAAGCTCTATTGTAGACCTATCTGCTAATTGTAGCACGATAGGTGTAGGTCTAAGATCCATTAATTGTAATAATTTCATGGTTTCTTTGGTCATTACATTAATGGCTGCCCCAAGGTCAATTAAGGTATTCTTTATGAGAGTACCATTGATTTTGACATCCACTGCATGGCTCCTAGGGTTTGCATACTCAGGGACAATTATGTTTTTCCAACATAGTGTCTGCAAGTTGTCCTATGAAAAGTACAGTCTAAGGGTCCTTTTGATTCTTGCTTGGCTTTTTGAGGCACAACTCTCTCACTATTTTGGTATAAATAGGCACTTCCTTAATGGCCTAGCTGAGGGGTATTTTGATGCAAAAATTATTGAGTTGTCCCAATAGATCAGTTTCAGCCTGTGAATGATGTTTTTGGATTGTTAGTCTCTTAGGGAATGGAGGATTTGCACAAATTGTTGATGGATTGACCTGATTTGACTTAGGTTCTCAAGATTTTTTATCCATGGGCTCTGTTGGGAGTTACTCATTAGTTAATTTAGTAATATGAGGAGTGTTAAGAAATATTGCATTCAACCCACAATCTTAATCCATTTCCTACATAACCTCATGAGAGATAAGCATACATACAAGTAACCATAATGCATAGATCAAATAGACAAGCCACAAGATAACACAAGATACACCTTGGGAAAACCCTCAAGAGGGAAAAACCTAGTCTCCAAAAGTATCCATACTCCATCATATTATTCAACAATAAAGCAATACAAGAGTTACAATGAATACCTCTGAAGCATTAAGCCTCTCAATGTATCCTCATATGTCCAAGCATGAATCCACACATCCCATGCCATGCTTCATATGCACTCCTTAGAAAGACTCAATAATGACAACCCACTCACCCAACCAACCTTAACCACTAAACATGTTCTTGCTTTTATAGAATCAAGCTCACACAAATACAACCAAGTGGAAAGATAAAACCATGTGCCACAAAATCATGTGAACACAAAACCACTAACTGCTTTTTTAATATTGGGTACTAAGTTTTCACTTTTTAAATATTTACCCAATATTAAATTATTATCACATGTCTCACACACATTAAATAATAATGCAATGTTACAATACAAGATAAAGTGGTCCCCAAATAATTACCTAGTGTGATTAACCACATCATCTAGGTGCGTCACAACCAAATAATTATTTAATCACAACATTATAATATATCAAATTATGCAATGGTGTACAACACCATATCCCAAAAGTCTCCCGCTTGTTGTATACATTGCATAAGGGATCAATACATGAAATACATCATCATAGCCATACATGAAACCACATGAATCTCCAACATGCTCTCATGCTCCATCAAGATGCCTGCAATAAGAACAAAGTGACCACCATCTCAAGCAAGAACTCCTCTCACCCTCCAACATGCCACCTATGGAAGAAAAGGAACATGCCAAGGGGTGATCCCACATAAGTGGGTTATAATTGCATTGATGAACAAAAAATTCTTAGGCGCTCAAAAAATTTTTGGGGGTTGGTTTCACTAGAACCCTTAATGGGTTCGCTAGAAGGGGGGTTTGCTTGAACCCCATGTCGGCATTTTTTTTGAATAAAAAATGTTGTTTTAGGGGGTTCCCTTTTTTCCCTTGCCCCCTCCTTTTGGAATTTTATGTAGAATTTTAAGTTTCAAAGCTCAAGTTGTGATTCCAATTAGGGAAGGTCCTGCAACCACACAACACAATTTCCAATCCCAAAACAACTCTTAGTCACAAATCATCAAACTCAGTCTAACTCACCATACCCTCACTATTCCTTGTAGCATTGCAATCTCGTTGAAATGGGTATAACCTTTAGAGAAGGTCCATTCACATCAAGACCAACACCAATTTAGCGACCCATTAGGGTGTACAACATATCCCTAGACCACAACAGGTTACTTTGCAATATCTTCAACAAAATAAGGTTTCTACATTGACTAGACCTCAAATTAGGTCTATTTTAAAAAGGACCTTGCCTTAAAAATTCTTCAAAACCACTAAAATCATTTGGGAAGCAATCTACAGGTATCCAAACCAAATATTTCACAACTAATTTTTAGAAACTCACTCTCCAAAGTGCCTAAACCCAAAACCCTCTTTTTAAGCCAATAACCTAGGGTTTTATTGAAAAACATATTTCCCGACCTTATCTAAACTTGTCACCACCTCAAAAAGCTTCAAATATCTCTACAAATACTCATTCAATCAATAAATAATGCTGCCTGAACCAAATTCATGCTTTACCATACCAAAACCACTCAATTTCACTTGGAAAACTCAAATTTCCCATCTAGGGCATCATGCCCAACACCTTATTTAACCTCCCCTGAACTCACCAAGAATGAACACACCTAATTATAAATGTTTCCACCCATTCCATTGAGGTACAGTGTTCACAATAGGTGGAATGGGGTGATTTTCATGTTTAAAACACCAAAACCCTTAAAATAGGGTATTCTCAACCGTGCACAAAAAAATGATTTTAAAAACCACAAACTTCACAAGAATCCTATCAATCCACCTTTGGATGATAGCTAATACATATATACGACAAGGTTTGAAAGCTTTTAAAACAAAAATCAATGTACAATCTGTACACTAGCTAGTAACTAAGAGAAAACTCAGAAATAATAGGAAAAGTAGTGATTTTTATTGATTTTCTTCCTTCCAATCTTAAAAACAAACTTTACATCGATGCTTTCCAACATATAAATGATTTTTCCCTCCTAAGTTAACTAACATAACACCTAAAACTGTCTTTTAAAATGCCTGACTGTTGAACTTCCAAAAATCTGCCTTTTGCAACATTTGCAAGTTTACATAAATGACAACTTTTCAATATTTAGCAATATTATGCAAATTAAACCCCCTAATCACCTAATAGACTCAAACATGACTCAATAAAATACTAAATGGTATTCATGACCTTATTTACTGCATATTACCCCAAAATCCTAAAGCCTACTCATTATCAACTTTGTTTGACAAAATTTTCCCAAAGGTGCTCATGCACCAGGTTGATTTTCAAATGGAATCAACTTGAAAAACCTAGCTGAAGGATTATATTTCTTGAAATGAGCTCTCCATTAAGTATAATTTTAATATATTTTGGTTTTATTATGTATTGTTATTTAGTTTAATTAAACATAGGGTTTAATCAAAAATCAAACTCTTTGCTTTGCACATGTGGAAAAATAGTAGATTATCAAAAAAAAATCTGAAAAATATCTAGGTGCTTGATGTTGATGTCCTTGATCCAACAAAAAAATTGAATTTCGATACATACAAAAAAAGTTGTGTTATATGGTCCACCTATGTCTAAATTGTAATTGGTTTGACTTCAAAACTTAATTAAGAAAAAAATATTCAATAAAACACTATGAAACCAAATGAAGGTGCTAGTACAAATCTAAATTCGAAAAAATTAGAATTTTATCCTTCATAGAAAAAAAATGCATTATACAGTCAACATCATTGTTTAAAAATGGTGTTTATTGTTAAAAAATATTTATCAAAGGAGATGGCAAAAGAAATGCAATTTGATTCCATAATTTTTAAAAAATGTATATTTAGAATCTATAGATAAAATGCCACAAATCACTAGTTTGCAACATCTTCAAATCCCTCATGGTTTAGTAGCTATAGGTGTTTGAAAGTGAATATTTAGTTAAAAAAGTTCTGTTCAATGTCATGTTTGGCCAAAAAGTGTAATCCACTATTGTGGGATCACCTCAAGGTGAAGATGCACCAATCTAAGAACACAAGAATAAAATCCAAGTGATAAGAAAGGCTCCAAACAAGTTGTTATCATGAAGAAAAAACCCACATGATCGGAAATAACATCCACAACACATGCTAATACATCCAACCATCCACACCTCCTAGGTATCAAATACATCAATAAACTCATACCAAGAACATATGCAACCAATAAATTGCAATCACAAGCTCATTGTACCAAACCTGCCAATGAAGAACATACATATCCAGGAAATCCCACTGTATTAGTAATGTTAAAGAATATCAAGTCTACCAATCAACACTATACCAAGGTGTGATAAATGATCAACAATGAAGTACCAAGAACAATACCAATGATCCACACATGCAACCCAAATAGTTGCATACTCTCTCACAACATGTTGTCACCATCCTCCCAAATCATATGGACATGAACATCCAAGAAGGAACCATGAAGAGAGAAAACCTAACCATAACATTCCCTTCTACTAACACCTCAAAAGTGCAATGTTGTGTCAAGAATGATCTCCTAACAACCCCAAATGAAAAGCCTCAACAACATCCATAACACTCAATCTCATAGACCAAGTACAACATATGAATCAATGTATAATGCCAACATGGATGTAAGCCTCTCTAACCAAGAAGATTAAACTCAAAGTAACCATTCCCAAATCTAGAAATCATCCCATAAACCATCTCCTAAACTCCTCATCAATGAATGATAACATAAACTCAAATGCACAAGGAGATAACCATGCTAAACATCCCTCAAATGAATCCTCCATAACTCAAGATCCATATCTATGAAAGATAAAGCATATAAACTCATGTTAAAAAATCCTCAAATGAGTCTCCAAGATCAATCACCATGACTCTACTCAATCCCATGAGAAATCAAAGCACGAAACATAACACATTTGAAATAAATAATGGGAAAATACCTCTCAAATGATAAACCATTGAGTAGACCAAGAGTGTGGAATGAGAATGCTCCTCCAGGATAACCAAGTCATCATGACTCACTCCAAGAACAATCTAATCTATAGGTCTGTCATGAACTCACGTCCATACCTAGGTGAAAGCTCCTCGGTCTTCTTGCTAAAACCTCTAAAGAGTAACCGTCTCAAGAAAATGTCTCTAATCACAAGAGAACTCCAACCTCACCTGAGTCTTCAAGTATGCATGAGCACCTATAACCGATCAATACATTCCAAAATCCAAATGCAACATAGCACCATCATGAAGTAATCAATCGAATGATCAAATACTCAATACAAAGAGAACCACCAAGATCAATATCAAAGCTCCAACCACAGAATCAGGAACCTATCATGACAACATGATCTAACCATCTCCTCCTAGGAAATCACATGCACCAATAAATACACCCTAGTATCAAGAGAACATGTACCATGCCAAAATCTAAACTAGTATCAAGAGTAAACCATGAAATAATAACAATCACACTCTAAACTAAAAAGCCACATCTCCAATCACATGAAGATAACC
Source organism: Sequoia sempervirens (assembly GCA_007258455.2). Classification (NCBI taxonomy): domain Eukaryota; kingdom Viridiplantae; phylum Streptophyta; class Pinopsida; order Cupressales; family Cupressaceae; genus Sequoia; species Sequoia sempervirens. The sequence goes on from VDFB02089894.1 coordinate 14,382, forward strand.
ATCACCGATGATGCATCCACGTCATTGCCAACAACTCCCACTGAACCATGATACTGATATACACATGGAAATGTGACTACCATCTCCTCCATGAAGACCATCCAGGTCCACACACAATCAACTGCAATGTTAGTAACATACAAGTGAAACCAAGTTCTCTAAGCCAAGAAGGTGCATACAAATACCATCAAAACATCACAAACCAAACCAATCTAACACTGCCAAATCATCACTGTCAAAAGCTCCCACTGAAAGTGTATAACCAATGAATGTACCGAGCTATCGTGACATCGTGATCAAACTACATGCTACAAGTCCCATAAAATGACTAATCAAGTACTCTAATAATCCATCCTCTCATCCCAAAACAACATACCAATGCATAAATGACCATAGACAAGGCCAACTAATGAAATGTGCAACAAAAATGAATCAAACCTAATGGATATAAAATTTCCACATCTGAGTCATTCTACTGCAATCAATAGGATTTGTACACCTACCAATCACATAAATCATAGATCCAATGGTGAGGTTTGTTTTGTCTCAAGAGATCATCCATGAAATTTACTCTACAAAATCCTCATATAAAAACTCAAACCAAGAAACCCTCTTGACCCAAAATTTGAAAGCTTCAAACCTACAATAAACCCAACAAATCTTGACAACCCAAAAACCCAAATCTGCAAACAAACACCTACAACATGTGTTCCATATCTTATAATGCCTCAAATATTTCATGCATAGCCATGGCTTCAACTTTGCAAAAATATCTCAAACTAGGGTTATAACAAAAAACCCATCAACCATGAAAGATTTGATACCACTTGTTAGGAAATAATGCATTCAAACCACAATATTAATCCATTTCCTACATAACCCCATGAGAGATAAACTTGCATACAAGTAACCACAATGCATAGATCAAATAGACAAGCCACAAGATAACAAAAGATATACCCTGGGAAAACCTTCAAGAGGGAAAAAACCAGCCTCCAAAAGCATCCATACTCCATCATACTATTCAACAATAAAGCAATGCAAGAGTTACAATGAATACCTTTGAAGCATCAATCCTCTCAATGCATCCTCATGTGTCCAAGCATGAATCCACACATCTCATACCATGCTTTACATATGCACTCCTAAAAAAGAATCAATAATGACAACCCACTCAACCAACCAACCTTAACCACTAAACATGTGCTTGCTTTTATAGATTCAAGCTCACATAAATACAACCAAGCGGTAAGATAAAACCATGTGAACACAAAACCACTAACCCCTTATTTCATATTGGGTACCAAGTTTTCAATTTTTAAATATTTCCCCAATATTAAATTATTATCACATGTCTTCCACACATTAAATAATAATACAATGTTACAATACAGGATAAAGTGGTTCCCAAATAATTACCTAGTGTGAATAACCACACCACCTAGGTGCATCACAACTAAATAATTATTTAATTACAACATTATAATATTGAATTATGCAATGGTGTACAACACCATATCCCAACAAGGAGATGAAGGGCCAACTAACATCTTTTTTGATCTGAGGTGTGCATCACTCACCTCAACCCCATAGGCGGGGTATTGTATAGTGCCATTAGCATAAGCCTGTTGGATAGGCTTATTATTTGGGTTAGGTACAGGTTGTATTGGAAATTTAGGTGTTCTTGGTGGAATTGGTGTAGCTATTGAAGGGTTTGGAATTATGGCTTGTTGTTGTGCCTAAAAGGATTGTTGTGGCTGCTAATAATTGAAAATTTGATTTTTCCACTACTAACCCCTTTGCCACTAAGGTTGCCATTTATTTTTTTGGGGTGGCCATTGAGAATTATAATTAGGTCCTTGGTAATTCTATGGTGGCCACATGTTTTGATGTTGTTGATTCCAAATGGATTGAGGCATTGACCATTGTGGGTTTTGCACATTGGTCCAAGATTGAGGATTCCAATTAGGGAAATTTGCATTGCTACAATAAATGACATGTTATAACTCAAAGGATCTTGGGATATACCTTGTTTTGGATGCTATGGTTTGCATTGAGCTATGTAGAACACTTGACCATCTTCACCTTCTAGTGCATGAAATTTTGATGTCCCTTGCTTATCTTCAAAAATATTGGCCACTTTCTTGCACTTGCAATTGATTTTCTTTTGTTGATAGTGTGGACATTATTCTATAAGGGCTGCCTCTGATTCTTCTTTCTTTTTCTTGATGTGGAGGGTATCTAATTATGTAGCCAAACGGCTAATGATATCCTCTTTCATATTTGATAGAAGATTTCTTAGCTCCACCCTAAGACTCTAGTGGTTGATTTGTTGATGGAAGATGTCATGTCTCCTCTACCCTTCTTGGTGAAAAACCTTGAATAGTTTCTACATGCTTTGAAAATATCCTTAAATGGTAACTATGATATGTCTCCTTCCCCAATGAGGTTAAGTGCATCCATACAGTCCTCATTTACTCCCCTTAAGAATACTAATTTTAGGGATTCATTAGAGAGTCCGATTTGATGACATTTCTTGAGGAAAAAGTGAAACCTCTACATAGTCTTCCAAAGATTTATCTTCCTTTTGTGACATCCTAAAGATGTCATCCCTCTTTCTATCTATGCCTCTGCAACAATCCTAGTATTTCTCCAAGAATTTTGTCTTCATTGTGTTCCAATTGAGAATAAAATATCTTCCCAACCCCATGAACCATCTTAGAGCAACATCTTTCAATGTTGCTGGAAACAATTTGAGTCTGTGAGCATCTATTGTATAGTCATAACTTTGGCATAGCACATAAAACTCAAAAAGAAAGGTGTATGGGTCCTCTATAACCAACCCATAGAAGATAGGTAGTGTTGAAGGAGGTATATTCTTCAAAGCAACAACTCTCTCCTGGTGGCTATAGGGAACTCAAATGTTACATGCTCTGGTGGGTCTTCAACTATTGCATCAACCATGATGCTAGTGTGTATGTGGGAAGTATCATCTATTTATGGTGTAGGTACTAGTGTCAGGGATGATTCTTCTTCAGGAATACCTTCACTTTGTTCACTATGTTCACCAATATCATGTAATGCTTCATGTGCTAAAGGGAGAAATCTTCCCAAAGCATCTCTTTGCCTCCACATGCAATGTTTGTAACTTTGTGGTTCAATGGTTCTTGCACATTGTTAGTAACTCATGTTGTGTCGATGGCTTAAAACCTATTTACCCTAATGCTGAAAATGGAATTGCTAAACTAGGAAATGTTGAAAAGAATTAGAAATACACAGGAGAATCCTGAACTTAGAACCATCCCCAACAATGAAACCAAAAATTTAGGGCTTCTATAATGTTTGATTAACTTGGTGCTACAAGTAGACACACAACTCAAAGGATGGATTCCTAACTGAACAATTCACCAAACCTTTTACATGAGGCTACACTTAATTAACAACCAAGTCTTCATAATATTTTGATAGTGCTAGAACTATATGTGAATTCGTGTATTCTAACATGGCCTATATCAATGAGTATAGGTGATTTACACATTACAAAAAATGGTAAAAGCTAAAAAAGGAAATGAAACATTAACTAGCAAAATAGGGGAAATAACATAAACTGTTACTTGTGCTACGAGTACTTATCACATAAGACTGTACTACTAGCTACTAGTATGAAATAAAGCTACATAATCTAATTAAATTACATAATCATATTTATAAATCTACATGAATGTAACTATAAACTATTTTAATTCAACAATGCATGAACTAATTTAATAATAGGAAAGTAGAGTGGATAGCAGTACCTCAAGTGGCCCTTGATTGAGTTGTTGCTTCCACAAAAAATATCAATGCACTTAATACTTAATCAAAAATTCATGAAACTAAACTAACTCCTTTATTACATGATAAATCTGAACTCTGACAAGAATCTAATCAATATCTCTCATTCAAAAATATATATCTATTATTCAACTGATAATAAGAAACTAACAATGATAAAAAAAAAACTGGATAACTAGTAACTAGATTCGCTCCTCATAGAAGATCCAACTATATAGGGTCCATAAGGAGTCTTATTCATAATAGGGTTGAAAGTAGAACTATAATGTATTTATCCACTCTCCCTCAAGAATAGGGAGATGACTTAGTCTTTGCAACAAAAAACTATAATTGAAAAGTAGAAGACAAACTAACTTAGAACTCTTCCCTAACAATTAACCATAATGTTAGAGGCATGTTTCATAGAAAATGTCTTGTCATAGGTTACTCCTACTCAGAACAAACTCCTTTTAATCATCTTATTCAGTGTGCTTGTAGTGACTCATAGTTGACCATTCAATGGTCACCTCCTTTCTTCTCTAGAGTTATCACACTTTAGTCATTCTGGATTCTCCCCTACAACTGCTTGCAGTCCTTATACTGCAGGTTAGAAATCCTAGTTACAACGAGTTATAGTTCTTCTAACTGCAAGAGGTTAGTTTCATTCTAAAGCACACACATCATTAACAATCATAAATTAAGCATAGAATCATACTGAATTTCATGAACATTCATACATTCACTCATATAAATATCATCATATCATATTTGCATTACCACATACTAAAGTCTGTTTTAAAGTGCATAAAAGGTATACAAGATGTATAATTCTTAGGATTTTTTTTTAACTTTGGCAGATTGAAATGATAAAAGACATAAACTTAATAAAAAAACTAGCCATAAACTGAACCCATCAGTTAGCATCTCCATTCACCTACATACATTATAATATTATATTGCTAGCCACCTAACATGACATCCCTCCTTGACATGTTTCATCCCTAAAACATGAGAAAATGGAAAATAGTATGACTATTGCAAGTCATTACAAATATGATGTCATGACCAATCATCCAACCATCTATAATTGATCCTCATAATAGTTTTAGCTTGACCATACCTAGATTGTATCCTTGATCCATATTTTGATGCCCCAATTTGATTATATTTCTTCTCATACTAATTCCTCCTTTGCTTCCATTAATAGACATTATTTCTATGACACCACTAATTGTTGTAGTTGTTCCTTTGATCCTATGTCAGTCGATATGATTGGATTGTTAATTTAATGTATTATCATGCCTCCTTTATGGTTTACTCCAAGATTATTTTCTCTCACAATGATGTGAATGCCTATATAGTGCACTATTTTCTATCTTTGGAACCTTCTATGATTCTTCAACATTTTTTCCACTTTTTTTTAGCTCATAAAGAGAACTATTTATCTTTTTTTTCTCCACATCTTGCTCCTCTTATTTATCCTCCAATTCATTTGGCACAATATTTTTTATTTTATTGAACTTATTCTTCCTTGACCTTCCTTTTGACTTTATTGTGTGTAATATCATATAATGTAATTTTTTTCCTCCTATACCAAAGCTTCATGAACTTATTTTTTCATATTAATGTTTGTTGTGTTCAAAAGATTCTAACCGATGATAACTAAGAATAATATCCAACCCATACATATCCAAAGCATAAAAGTTTGAATACATAATATATTTATCCATAGAGAGATTCAAATCTTAAAAAATAAGAATATCCTTACCCATAATTTGACTGTCCTTGATGTGTCTTTCCTTTACTTATAGTTTCTTGAATAATTCTTTGTTGATGAAGTTTTACTTGTTGTTAGGGTTTATAGAAATAATAACTCTTGGCCTTTTGAATAAATCTATAAACTTGAAGGATTGAATATTCCTTGGAGAAATTTACATGTGATTGTATCCTTTGTGTTCTCTTCATCATCCTTTTTCCCTCCTCCTCCTCCTTCTTGAGGCCATCTATTAAGAAAATTATTTTTGGTTCATCTAAACAAGAAACATCCTTACATAATGATTCATACCATTATTTAACTTTACCTTATGAGTATAACTAAAAATACATAAGCCATATTTCACTTTTACCATGATATCTTTTATATTTTTATCACCATTCTAATGCATCACCACTTCCATAAAAATTAGGACACCTCATTGAAACTAGGGTTTCTAAATTTTTACCAAATAACCAACCTCAATTTAATCATTTCATAATTTTTCAACCTAAAAAAAACCCTTACTAAATTTTGGTGAGGTTTCCATAAATATTAAAATAGCAGATATTTTTCTTAATTTGTGGCCTAGAAAATAAATTTATAAAAAATCATAAAAATGCAATATCTCTCTTAATAATGATAAAAAACTAGTTTTTGGGATATTGCTTCCTTGAAAGATCTTCCAACATAGATAAAAAATTACTAAAAATATCATAGTCATTTGAAATATATAAGTGGATCTTCAAATATTAAGGTTTTGTCCTCACCTTTACCCAAATCATAGCTCTAATACCACGTGTTGAGATCACATAGATAAAATTGTAACCATATAATTTAGAATAGAGATCACACACCATACAAGAGATGTTTGTAGGCTAAGATGCTCTAATATCTAATATATGTAGAAATACAATAAATCCTTGAGCCAGGGTATACCATATAATACTTCTTATGGAAGAATTCATTCCACACCATATCTCCAAGATCTATCTCAAAGATAATATCATACTCAACACATATCCTTACAATGATAATCACTTCCTTTGTATATACCTTCTCCTAATAATATAGTGTAGGGTAATCCTAGTGAGGGCCTATACATCACTTGATATAATTAATTACACAAGTTTTCCACATGACCCAATACAACTAACTTAAGGGATGTGTGCCACATATTGGTATCTCCATCCACCTACATATATCATAATACCATATCCCTAGGTACTTAAAATTATATCCAATATATGTTCATTTATGGAATCACAATAGATCTAAGGTCTCATTTTAACATATGCATGAAAGAGTTTTTATTTTATAGTCACTTGAATAAAGAATAATTTCACTTAACTACTCCATTGGTATAGTGCAAGATACGATAGGGTGCATTATCTTAAAATTTTCATTGAGAAAAATATAGGAAAACATCATTCCTACATTTGATATATTAAACATGGTCTTTGGTAAAATTTGGATTGAGAAATATCAACCCATTCAACTCATATTACATTTAAAGTGTAAATTTCATTCACAAAGGAAAATCGGTTATTGTTTCAAAGGGTCCATATCAAACACATTCAAGAAGTTTAAATTTAACTATAGATATATTTATTCATACACCAATAGATAATCCACAAGAAATAGCAAACATATTATATAACATTTACAAATTACACAAGGAATAAAAGAATGAGAATGGAAGGGATCAATAATATTATACCAAAGAATATGGGAAGACACAAAATTCAAATATTTCTAAAAATTTAATATCATTAAAATTAAAATAAGATCTCAATTCACATATGACAACATTTTTTTGGGGAAGGCCAACTTGCATGAAGCTAATATTTTCAAGGTAATCTTTAATTCCTATTCTACAACTTTATGGAAAAGAGTTTATGAGCACAAAATGAAAGTTTTCTTCTTCAATGTTTCTCCAAGTATTCAATAAAGGATTTTTGGGGTGTTCGATATTCATTGTGGCTCCCTTCCTTCCTATTATCTTGGTGTCCCTATGTTGGTGTGTGTAAGGCTACCATTTTAGAATCTCTTATTGATGATTTTTGGGTTCAACTCACCCAATAGAGTGTTGGAGTTAAAATGACACTGAGAGGGGGGGGGTGTGAATCAGTGTCTTAACAGATTTGACCAAATTTCAAATATTCAAAAACCATAGCTCAGATTTGATCTCAATAATACTCTGATTAATGCATTCATGAGTTGAATGTAATCATTCATAAACAAAATTGAGAAAAGTAATAATCCCAACAGTGAACTGAAACAATCAACAACACAGTAAAGTAGTGAGCACATAGAAGAACAAAGAGACACAAGATTTTGCCGAGTGGAAAACCCTCCTGGGGTATAAAAACCACTCCCAAAATGCCTTGCAGGCTTAATCTTCAAAAACAACTGTTCACAATGCCTTATAGGCTGATTTTTGAGCACCCACTCAAGGAGCACCAACCCCTCATTTTTGAGACACCCATCTCAAGGAGTACCAACCCCTCAAATTATGTTTTGAACAATAATAATAACTTAGAGGATTTCTCTGTTTTCAGTTAAGCACATATTTCTCTGTTTTCTCATCTACAGAATACCCTAAGGATTACAACCAGAGAAATTACACTCTTTTCAACACAGGTTTTTATATACATTTCAAGTATGTCTGTCATAATGAAAGTCTTCAAAGAATGTGTTTTTCACAAGAATCTGAAACTCACTTGCCAATTTTAGAATCTGAAGCTGAATAATGACAATCTATAGATGATGGCAAAAATCAAGAGTAACGCCTGTCTAGAGGGCTGCAAATAATCCATTATTTCAAAACCACGACTACCCACAAGCTGAGAACCATTAGCTCCCAATTCTCAGAGAATATTTTTCCATGTAACTATTCTGAGATTTGATGCCAACCAATGATGTCGGCCTGCAACTATATTTAGAAAATCACATGTCAGCCACAGTGATTGAGTCTTCGTTAATCATTCGCTGAGACATCCAGATAGTCCTGCCAAAGGAAATTATAATGTTGATTGCTCCTTTGGTCCCTGTGTGTCGCCATGACCTTCTGCCGTCGGGGAGAAACCATATCGAAGATCTTTATGTTTCCCCGAGATCACATTTCTGTTAAATTTGTTTCAGTCGCTGAGACACAAGAGTCTTTCTCATCGAGACGTGCCCAATATTTTCCATCGCTATAGCCTTTTGATATCGGAGAGACATCTTGTAGAAAACACTGTGTTTCACCGAAAGCCTCCTTTTACCCCTTGTAAGTCGCTGTAACATAATGGTTCTCTTGCCGATACATCCTTCTATCTTATGAGTGTCGCTATAGCATACCGTCATCGGGGAGACCTCTCGTAGAATGCTTGAGTCATACCAAAAGGTTTCTTTTGTTTTATGCATCGCCGAGACTTATCAATTCTTATGCCGACAAGGTCCATATGTATTCCATCGGTGAGACCCACAAGGTTCGCTATGACATTATATCGATGCCGCCACTCTTGCCGATGTGTTTCCATTCATCCTCTGGTCAGTAAGACATAACAAAATTGCTATGACATTTCAACGAAGCCACAACCTTTGCCGATAAGACCTTTCGGTGCACTGTCGGTGAGACAATATGTCTTCGGTGAGACTATATACCGAATACATAAAGCTTGGCCGAAGTGAAACCCCAGATGTGATGTCGGTGAGACAAAACCACTTCGCGAGACCTATTCCGATACCGCCCAGCTCTGCTGATGAACCTCCATATTCACTAGTTGGGGTGACATTTCAACTTCGATGAGACAATACCCCGATAACGAAACTCCTGCCGATATGTTCCCATCCAACCTCCGATCGATGAGACAAAGCAATTTCGCTGTGACCCTTCACCGAAGCCTTAAACTCATGCCGATAGACCTTTCCACTATCGCCAAGACCACGTGAATGTCATGCCGATAGGCCTTTCCTCTGTCACCAAGACCACTTGAATGTTATGCCAATATGATACCCAAGGGTGAATTTTGTCATCAAGGACAAACCAATCAGAACACAACTGAGAACCAACATAGAGAGGTAAGTGGTTAAGATTTGTAGGTACTCTTATAATTTATCTCTTCTTCATTATGAAATATCCCAAATACATTATAGATATAAAAAATATATGAAGGATTTTATTTGGAAAGGTACAAAGGATAGGAAAAAATTCCTTTAATTGCTTAGGATAATGTTTGTCTCCCTTTGGCTTGTAGGGGTGTTGGTATTAGAAAATTACATTTGAATAATATGGCCCTGGGGATAAGTTGGCTTCAAATATCTATGCCAATAGGGTCTCTTTATGGAGTAGATTCATGTGGAATAAATACATAGATAACATGGATGACACTTGCAATTTAATTGCTCCTAATCCTTGTACGAGATCTCATGTTTGAAATTTTATCATCAAGTATTGGCACATTATTATAGATCACATCTATTGGGAAGTGAATAATGGGAGGAAAGATGATTTTTGGGTAGATTCTTAAAATAAACACTATTCTCTCACTGAGATGGAGAATTTTTTAGATATCAAATAATTTTTAATCAGACTTTGGACCTCTAAAGTTGAGAACAATGTGGAAGCTTCAATTTCAAATGGCATCAATTTCTTCAAATGGAAAGACATTCCTTTAGGTGTAGGCCCTCTGAACCAAGTCACTACCATTCAAACCATCCTCAACTCAACCAGGATTCACCTTAATGATAATGAGGATGAACTTAGATGTACATGCTCTAAAAGTGGCTCTTATTCAATCAAGATCAGTTATGACTCTCTCTTGAGGGATCTAAAATATTTTAGGTGAGAAGTGACATTGTGTTGGTGTAAGAATTATTTGACCAGTAGAGCATTTGCTTAGATTACAATTAAAATAAAGGTACTCATTGTGGCATGCTTCAAAAATTTAGTTTCTTAGGCCCTTTTCATCACCCTCTTTGTCTTCAAGATAATGAAACTAATGATAAATTATTCATTAATCGATCCTCTCATAAACACTAGGAGTGGTTAATCAAGAAGTTGAAAATAATTTTTTCTCCTCTTGACACCTTGCTTCAACTTTTTCTAAATCCCTAATTTTGGGTTTGTGGAAATTGAACCCCTCATTGATGTAGACTATTTAGAAGGAACACAATCAAATAATTTTTTTAAGGAATAGAGTGAAGCTAGGAATCAATGATCTCAAAACTTGAAGTTGCTATCTTAGAACTGATAATGTATAGAGTTATGTCTAAATCTAAGTGTAAGTATTCCTTCTCCTCTTAGATATCCTCTTCCCCTTCCACTCATGGGATTTCCAATCCAACTCATACTTAGGTTAATCACTCAAAATTCAATGGTCCCTACCTAATTTAGGTTTGTGGAAATTAAATTTTGATGGTGCATCTTGGGTAATTTGAGCCCCTCAAGCACATGTTATGTCATACATGATTCTTTGGTAAGGTGCTAAAAGTAGTGGCAAGAAACCTTTACTCTAGGACTAATAACAAAGTAGAGGATAGAGCTTTACTTCTTTGCCTCCAGATGGTCAAAGCTTTCAAGCTAGATAATTTAATAATTGAAGATGATTCAAAGGTAATCACCTTTTTAAAAAAAAATTGACTCTTTAAATTAGAAAATCATGAATATATCAAAGGAGGCTTAGGCCATTTTAGATAACATTCCAAATTTCTCCATACAATATTATTTAAGAGAAGGAAATGTGATGAATTTTTTTTTATCATCTAACATTATCATTAATGAATAACACATGTTAAAGGTGGTTGACAATATGTTGTGGTGGTTAGAGCTACTAACCTTAATTACTAATGATATGTCCCTTATTTATCATTAATTTTGATAATAGCGACAATAGATTGTGTGATGTTATGATTTCTTGGTGTATACTTAGATTCGTTATCACTAGAGTGAACTCTATTTTAGTCTAGGGATGGAATTTTCTAGATCATTCTCTTAAGGTTTTCAGTGGTAGTGTTTGACATATCGTAGAGCCATCTTTATAGCTCCACTCTATTATGATCATAGTTTTGATGCTTAGAAATGTCTTCTTTTTTCAAGAAACCAAGGTGTTGGAGGCTACAATGAAAATCTTGGAGAATAATTTTATTCCAGTGGCTTCTAGAGGTTGGGTAAATTTTAAATCTCTTCTATTCTTGTTGAAAATTTGGTACTTATAATGAGTGACAAGGAGCTTTCCAAGGCCTTGGACTGGTATTATAATTGGGAAAAATTTAGGGCTAACACATATGAGGTGGTTATAAAGTTTTGGTGAAGCATCTTACATCTCTTCCCAACATGGTCTTTGAATTCCATGGATTACTTCTATCAACTTGGTGATGATCATTGGAAGGAATTTGACAATGCTCATTTAGAAGTTGGTTGTAATTCAAAATATTCTTAGCTCTAGTTGTAGGAGTTCAACCTACAATTTGGGTTTCAATGTTCTCAAGCTCCTTGGACCAAAGAAATACTCTCCTTTATAGGAGAAATTAAATGTTACTAAAGTTGAGAAGGTTGTTAATGTTTTTGATAAGTGGTATACTCTAGTTAAATTAGAAGGTGGGTCTTATGGCTCAGACTATTATGGTCTTTTATAGCTTCCTTAGGTCTCGGTATGGTGCCTTTTTATGGTTTTTCTAATATTTTCCTACATCTTGTATAATTGGAAAATTTATTGTTATTCTGATAGTGTGGGAATTTTGTATGTTTATAGTCCTATTTTATTTTTTGGATATTATGTAGTCTATTTTATTCTTCACTCTTGTGACAATATCTTCAACTAGTTAGTTTTGTTCACCACTATGTGGGTAATTTATTTAATCTCTCCCTCTCTATAAATTTATTTATTTATTTATACACACACACATGGGAGAGGTCCCTAACCTTCACTTGATCAATCAAAAAATCAAAATAAGATCAAGGACATGTTTCTAGACTAATATCTAGCAATGTGGTGATAAGGAACCACATATACCACAAGGTTGTGCTATTTGAATAAAAAATAAAGCAAATACTATCACAAATAAGGAAGAAAATAAAAAAATGGATTCCTAAACCTAAATAAGAGATCATTACATTAGATATCATATTTGTTAAAGCACCTACTTTACATGAATGTTTGGGGCCTCCCCAAGTGTATTCTCATATGGAAAATCAAGAGGACTTCTCACCATGGGATTGAGAATAACATGACCTTTTGATAGATGGTAACTACATTCACTTTGTAGGTTGATATTATTTGTTCACTATTGCTTGTGATTTGATATACATTCATTTATTTATATTTTCTTTTTAATTTTAATTTAATAATATTCTCCTCACATTTATTGTAACTAAAAGTATGACACAATAATCTTTTATGGTCTATGTTGATACAAGTGACCATGGACATTTATTTTATTTTCAACACCCCTCTTTTACTTCTTTTGTACCTTTTTCTTTGTTTTTTTTGTGTTCTTCCAATGATTTTATGATGATGCAAGTTAACACAAGTTATCTTAACACACTTATTTCATTTTTGTTAGAGCTTATAGGTAGCTCCACACAAGCTAGGATTACCTATAGTAATTCTTCTACAAGATAGAGCAACACACAACAACTAAAAACCAGAGGAAAAGATGCAAGAAGTTGGAGCATTCAATCATTTATTCACAAATAAAAAATCAAAATAAGATAAACATCCACATTCTCTAAGAATATAAAAAGTGGAAAAATAAATCTTATGATACATGTCACAATATTGACAAACTAACAATGATAAAATAAATTCCTAATTAAGACTCCCTAATAAACTTATAATATTGTGTGAGTATTAATTTTACACTAACACCCACTCCTAAGTGAAGCTTAGGGAAGCTACACACACAAGCTAAAAGTAAGGATGGGTCCTAACAATAGGGCCTAATTAGGTACCTATTTACAAACACAAGATATCTCATATAATAGGAGTAAAGGAGAAAAACCCAATGGGATAAAACCTCTCTCTAAAAGAGATAAAACAAGTATGTACAAGTGATGAATAACAAATGAACAAGTCCATCATAAATACACAATTAATCCCCATATAAGAGATAACAAATGAAAGATATTCTAAATCCCATCCAAGAAGTTTATCCTAAACTAATGATGAATGCTTGAAGACAATTTAAACCACTATTTGCAAACAACATTTCTCCCCTTGGGAAGAAATAGATCAATTGGTGACCATAGAAGCCATTCTCACAACCTAGAGGAATAGGGAACCCAAATCAAAATGTGTGCCTTTGAATGTAACTTTGGAATTCTCATTTTGGAAAAATATGTCTCCTCAAAAATAGGAATTGAATGTCCAATTATAGAAGTAGAACCAAGAGAGGGAAAATATGAATTGAATCTGAAAATATAGATGTAATGATATCACTATCATCAAAGATGTAATGTACATCTTCTAATGAATCCTCCAAATTAGAATTTTGATTCTTCATAAACAAGGATGAAAAGTTTGATAAATAAGAATCCCAATATGGTGGGTTTGGAATACTAGAAATTTTCCGCTACAAAGATTAATGGAAGCACTCAAAGAAACAACACTAGACTCTAAAATATAAATAAGTGATGGAGGTGTGATATCAATAGGAGGAGAAGGAGCAACAAGATAATTTTATGTATCATCAAAATATTCAAGACTTTTAAAATATTTAAGCTCCACTAATGTATCAATATCAAAAGGTATATAATATGCATCATTAATGGGTATGAGGCAATCTACAACATAATCATTTGGGAATGGTGATGCACAATAGTCTCCATACATTTCTCAAATATTTATCCAAAGTGTGTGTGGCCACTTAATGCCTTAAATAACACACACAATGTCATAATTGACATTGGAATAAATTACCATTTGACATGATCAATATTATTTTCTAATGTTGATTTCCTCCGAGGTGTATTAAGTTCAAGTACAAGTCAATAAAGATAAGGTAAGAGATTAAGCCACCTAAAATATGTTAGGATGCCTTTTCACCAAGACTCGTAATTATCCTTATTCAATAATACCACAAAAGGATGAGTAGAAAGACCCATGATACTCTCCTCAAATAATAAATTAGAGATCAAAAGTCTCAATTCATATCAATTCTAATAAATAAAGCCTACTCATGAAAATGTAAATTTTCTAGGTACCAAAATGCTTGCTATCAACTAGAATGCATAAAATTGACAAAATAAATAAAAGATACTTGGATTTGATTCTAGAAAAATTATATGGATGGATAAGAAAATCTCATCAATAGATTTCCAACACCTATTCGATCTTGAAAAAGGGAGATTCAAGGAGAAAGTTATGAGTGTGGAAGCCAAAAACGTAATTTTGACTTCAAATAATAATAAAATTCACCAACAATAAAATCTAGAAAAAATAATAGCACCACTAGGAATTTCTTGGAACTAGCTTTCTTACGCCTACAAATTTATATTTTTTTGACTTCATATGCTCAAGATATGCAAAAAAGAAAAAAATAGGTACTTATAGCAAGATTGGGGCTAAGTGGTGGTTCCTTGGTAGCTAGATGGGCAATGGTTGGGCAAGAAATCGACAGTGTAGCTATTGGAAGAGCTTGGTGGCAATGATGTAGAGTTGGTTCATGATGGTGTTAGAGTTAAGCCCCTTGGGAAAATCATGACTAGGACCCATGACTTTGATATGACCAGTTGCTTATTTTAATTCTCCCACCAAAATTCTTATTACCATTAGGTAAATGCATATACCATTGTGCAAAAATATAAATAACTACTATATAATTGCTAGAAGAATTCGTTGGTAAAAGAAAGTGCCAAATATATTTAAAAAATACCAAATATAAAAATTAACTTTTAAACCAAAGGATAAAACAAAAAAATAGAGCCAAAGAAATACAAAAAATGTATGGCTAGTATAGATTATGTAAGATTTACAAAATTTAACATATGTCAAAATTTAAACCCCAAAAAATGCCCCAATATTTCTAGTGTTTCATTTTGGAATTTGGATGGGTGATCTTGGGGTTTTGAAACCTTTTAGATGTAATCATGAGGTTCATTTTACACCAAGATGCATTAATTACAACCCCATGGCTAAAAATTTGGTGTTATGTGTAAGTACTAATCTAAAAATGCAAATGAAAACAAAGTAAGCATACAAGTTCCTATTTCAAATTATCACAAACCTCTAGATAGAGCTCAACAGTGAAAGCAAAACAAGATAATAACATACAAAATTAAATTCAAGTGTTACCAAAACCTCCATTGTTAAATGATTTTATCCTTGAATGATTGGTATGTGGATGCTCCTTGCTTGAATGATCACTAGTTTGACAACATATACTTAGTATAAGTGATAATGGATTGATTTTTGGATGAGAGGATGCCCGAATTTATAGATTTTGGGAATGGGGAATGGATGACCAAGATTTGATTGTGAGATGAAGGGTGGAGAATGGTTGAGAGGAATTCCCTATGATTTAGGAGAGGATGAAGGGTGGAGATGAAGGTGGTTAGAATGTGAATGGATATGATTAAATTACCAAATTTAGTAAGTAATTGTGAGGATGGGGGAAATTAGGGACATGTGCACCTAAGAAGGCTATAACTTTGGGATGTATTGAGAGAATAATGGGACCATAAGGAGAAGTGTTCCTAGGTGTCCAATATTCTTGGAATATGTTAAGATAATAATGGGAGCACAAGGAAGTGTTCCTAGGTCCCCATTATTCTTGGAAAGTGGTGAGGGAATATAGACTTTATTAAATATTATTATTTAATTATTTTAGCCACATGGCTCAGGAGGATAATAGGTGGAATATGCAATTATTTATTTATTTATGAGGATATGGAAAAGGTGATAAGTTAAATAATATGATTATTTAATTTAAGTGCAAGACTTTAGGTGAAAGGGATATGTCCTAGGTTAATTAGGACTAGTGATGGGACATAGGCCTAGGTGAAGGATTTTGGTCAATTGGGGATTATGTGACAGGGTTAGTGATTATGGATAGACCTAGGGTATACTTTAGGTGTCTACATTCTAATACTAGGTTAGTGCTCATAAGTAGTGTAGAGTAGCGGGATTCGTCACCCCTGAGACTCCAGGTCATAGGAGAGTCCCAAGGAATGAACTACCCTAAACTACCTCAAATAGTTTAACAAGTTGGGAGAGAAGTTGAAAAGGAAGGGAAAGCAACACACCACTTTCCTTCCACAAAAGATAGGTATTTCAGAAACTGGGTGAGCTGGCCTCAAAGGTTTCAAACTGCAGACTAGACAACTCACTGTTTGAGGATGACAGCGTCGAAACCAGAATCTAGTGTGGTGTGATGGCATCTTAGGGATGCATTGGCATCCTATACGGATAGGGGTCTAGCAAACAAACAAAAAATGCAAAGGTCCTACTAATGACTTGACTAATAGAGTTTTCATAGTTTATGGAAAGAGTGCAGAAAGTAAAAGGTGACAACAAGAAGAACACTTTAAGTTATTCTAATGCAAAAATGATGGAGAAAATTTAGAAAATGTACCTTTTATATGCACTCTAGTCTTCTAGCTAATTCCAAGCAATGAGCCTACACCTACACACAAAAGAACAAGAAAATTTTAGGGTTGTATTTGAGGTCTGCCTCAGTCAGACCCCCATTTTGGTGTTCCCACCTCCACAGACAGTCAAAATACCACAAGATAGAGAAAGCAATAGAGAATATAAAGGAAATGATACAACTAAATAGAGAGCACAAACAAACAAAATGCTACTCTAAAAGTATGATGATGCAACCAAAATAACAAGATCCAATATTACCTTCCCAAATATGAACACTCAAGGTCGCTAGCGGAAGGAAGAGAGTAAAACCACCACATAGAGAAGATGAAGGTTGATAGTCCAAAAGTGGCAATGGTGTTGCAACAAGAAGGAACTGTTAAAGCCAAGAGAAGGGCTTGTAGCAGGAGAAATGGTGTAGAAGCAAGAATGAAGTGTGAAGAATGAATTGTATAGTCTATAGAGCATGAGAGAATGAAGAAAAAGTGAATAAAGCCTGAAGAAGTGAAGGATTAGAGTTTGAATGCAAGAAAATGGAGGTAAAAGGTTGATTCTTGTTGGTTAAGGAAGCACATAAGTCATTACCTTCGCAGCCAACTGGAGATGTAACGGTTCTGCAAATTCCAGGGGTAGGAATCTTGTTAGGATGCTAGCGCGATGCTCAAACCTTTGTGTGGTGTGTGTGCATCCCTGAAAGAGATTCCTCCACTGACGCAAAAAGACAAGGCCACATAGATGGAGGAAGCTAATGGTGGCGGGGTTGCATCAACGAACTTATATTTTCTAAAGTAAAGGTAAAATAAATAGGGAATTTGCCAAGGGTGAAAATTCGTGCCATTACAGGTAGCTCCATAGAAGTTAGGATGATTTACAATAATTCTTCTACGAGAGAGAGAAACACACAATAGTTGAAAACTAAAGGAAAAGATGCAAAAACTAAATTTGGTTCATTCATTCATTTATTCACAGATTTAAAAAATTGTAATAAGATAAACATCCACATTTGCCAAGAACAGAAAAGTGGGAAAAATAAATCTTATGATACATGTCACAAGATTGAAAAACTAATAATAGGAAAATAAATTCATAATTAAGACTTCCTCATAAACTTATGATAATACGTGAATATTAATTTTGTACCAACAATATTGACCAAAAACATAGCCACCTTATCTTTTTGGCTCATGAATGGCCTTATTTATTATGATATGATTGCTATTTTTCTCTTCCAACCTCATCGATCTTCATCTATTTTTATATAGCTTGCTTGGACTTTTGATTACACCTTATGTTGTATGTTTATCCTTTTCATATTTCACTCCTTTGTACATGGATTTTTCCATCAACAATTATTTCTTCACACATCTTCATCCTCCTTGCATATTTATTTATGTCTTTTAAAATTATGACATGTTTCATTCTTTCACATCATATTTCTTGGTTTCTTGATTTAGAGGTGTTCATTTGGATATTATCATATAGGTCATGTATTCTCTCATCTTCCTTGAGAGATAACCAACTAATTTTTGTTACATTATTATGTAATATAATTGCTCCTACACCATTTTATTTTACATGGTATTCCTCACCATTAAACTCATATGTTTTTTATTTTACATGATATTCATCTCGTGGGTTTCTGCATGATCATATAACACACCAATATATCATTTTTACACAATCACATCTTACAAAATAATTTTTACATGACATTTACATGATCACATCTTTTTCAAAACTACATATTTTGATCTTCCATAATTAAAATGTGGCACATGGTCATCTTACTCATATTAATACTTGTCCTCACAATGGGGGCAAATTTATGGGAACCATTTTTCATCCTTCACATGATCTTTAATAATCACATGATGTGAATCACATTTAGGACCAATGTGGCCATTACATCTCCTTACTCCTTGAATGAATGGAAAGTGTATTTTCATTGTTTTCCAATCATTTAATTTTGGGTTGTTTTCCATTGTTGCATTAGTGTTTATCTATAATGGTTTCCTATATTTCAACAAATCTCACTTTCTAAAGAAATTACAAGAAATATAAAATTTGTGTTTGTCACTACCATTGAGTCCACCCTTTACTTGGTTTTCATGCTTCTATTAAAAAATGATTGGATAATGTAGGAAAATCCAACAATCTATGTCATCCTCTTGCTATTACACCACCCCTGCAAATAATAAAATCTTGTTTTTTCATCTACCCCTAACAAATCATACATTGTGTCACTCAGGAGTGTTGTAAATTGTTCTAAAATACCCCTAACAAAAGAAAAAATAAGTATGTTTTAGTAATGCATAATGTTCTCCATAGCTGTGATAAGTAATAGTTGAAAGAGTGCATCTAAGAGGAAGCCTACAAATTACAACTAGTAGAAGTTGACTATGTAGGGGACTTACAACTATTATTATTGCTATTATTCATGGATTTCACTACCAACCAACCCTTGCAATTAAGGTTTTATCACAAGCCTCCTACATTGCAACACCAACATATAATAATATAGCCAATGTTTAATAGTTCCACATAATACTCAATATGCCAAGTGTTGAAAATGAGTTTTAAATTTTTCTTTCCTATTTTGACAATTGTTTGAAAACTATCCTGCATGAACTATCCCTGTCGACGTCTTTTCTCTCTCTCTCTCTCTCATATCTGCTAATAATAATCTTTCTATTATTAATAGAGTTTGTGGCTTTTAATTCAAGCTTGCATCAAATTTTCATTATACTTGAGTTTAGGATTCGATATAGTTTTGATTTGAAAATAGTGCTCAATTTTTTTATATCAACAACAAATTCTATATTTGATATCATTTTTTTGAAAGACAACATATAACTCACAAAAAAGGAGCTGAGTATATAGCGGAGTAGGTTATTGGAGAACTAGAATCTCCATTAACTTGGAAGGAATAAAGAAGGCCTTGCAATTTCTGTTGTGGTTCAAGAAAATATAGCTGAAATAACCCTTTTGCTCAATATTTTGAAAGATAATTAAAATAAGAAGAGATTGTTAGTCGAATAGGAAATAAAAAGTTTCATATAATAATTCAAAGACCTCATTTGTGCAAAATTCACCATACTACATATATTCTCTTCTCTCAATCATTTCTTCCCACCACAAAATGAATTCTTTAGTGTTTGAGGTAGACATCATCATGATTTTCCTCTTTATGTTTGTTTGGATAAAGTATTATTGAACCATTGAGCAACCATATACACTTATTTTTTTGTAGTCTTTGCAAATTCCAATAACCCTCTTGGAACATCTTCAATGCCTCACATTGCATTAGTGTAAAGGTTGTAAGTGATAGCATGGATCCTTCCTCCACTACATGCAAATCTTGTGGCTTATGTAATTTAACCAATGAAAATAGCCTTGCAACCATAGTATTTGGCATATTAGATAATATATCAATGTTGCTAATCAGTGGAGAGATTTTCCCCAAACTTCAATCATTGAGAGTTTTATGAATGGAGAATCTAATTGAAATGCACTTAATGTAGCTAAAGATACTAAATACTGTTACTGTAGATGCATAAAAATGTCCTAATAATAATTTTTATCCATTGCATATTTCATTTGATCACCTGCATAAGAATTCATCTATAAAAGTCTCTTCTTCTCACCAAAAAGCATGCACTCAACTCCAATTTCATAATTCTCAATTTCATTCTACATAGCCT
The DNA here is from genome assembly GCA_007258455.2 of Sequoia sempervirens. Taxonomy (NCBI): domain Eukaryota; kingdom Viridiplantae; phylum Streptophyta; class Pinopsida; order Cupressales; family Cupressaceae; genus Sequoia; species Sequoia sempervirens. Next base: position 35,219 of record VDFB02089894.1, read on the forward strand.
CTTGTGCTTTTGCTGCAAAAATCTAAGAGCAAAGACAAGACTTTGTAGATAGGAAAACAATGGAGTTATCTTTCCTTTTGAATGTATTTTCTTTGATTTCTTAGAATTATAATTTCATTTCTGCATTTTTTCTTCATTTTGAAAAAGCTCTATTGGGAATGATGTTGAATGCAAGTTTATTCTCATTTGTGAATTCAAGGTTTTTCATTTTTAGCATCATACAGTTACAATGTGTGGATGTCCCAAATTGGAAACAATATCAAGATTATCTTCTCTAATAGGGCTTCAATGTCTTCGAGTGCATGATTATACCAAATTCAAAATAATATTAGGGTTATCTTGTCTATCAGGGATTCAGTCTCTTCGAGTGTATGATTATCTCAAATTAGAAATAATATTAGGGTTATCTTCTCTAACAAGGCTTCAGTCTCTTTGAGTGCATGATTGTCCCAAATTGGAAACAATAGTAGGGTTATCTTCTCTAATAGGGCTTCAAGTTATTAGGGTGCTCAATTGTTCCATATTCTAACAAGGCTTCAAGAGTTTGTAGTAATGGACTGTGAAGGGTTGAAATCATTATCGACCCTTACGTACCTGCCATTTGGAGTGAGTCACAATTTTAGGATGTCATCAGTTGTAGAGCGTAGAAATGGTAGAAGAGTTGCTAGGATTGAAAAGTTTGGTAATTGAAGTGATTAATGATGGATATGCATGGGTATGGACTTAGAATGCTTAGGGGTCATTTAATAAGGTCATTCAAGACCATTTGAAGGGTGTTTAGATAGGTTGTAAGGTCATTGTACCCAATTTGCAAAAAATGAAAATTGTTGTCAAAAGAGGTCTACAATATGTTTAGGTGTTTTTTTATTAGAATAAGGTCTTGGTGGACCATTATATCATGTAATTTTTCAATTTAGTGGTTTTTAGGCGTTGAGGGATTCAAAGGTGCACAAAATAAAAAATCTTGCAAAAATGTTGTCAAGGTAAAAATGCAAAATAGGAAAAATGTAAAGGCAGGAAGTTAGGAGGAAGTTTGAATTGGTTATAGTCATTTGAAATGGAGGAAAAAACCTTTAAATTGATGAAGAATCTTGAGCAAGTGGTGTGAGGGTTGTAAATCATGAAGATCAGTATGAAAAGCCCTTGTTTTACATATAAAAATCTATATTTTTTCTAGTAATTTTGTGGTTTATCCTCTTGTACAGCCCCGCACAGCTATGAACTTGAGGGGCAGTCATTTGGTTTGTTAAAGCTTTGAGTCTTCTACATTTTTTTTTTGTTTCATTCAATTATATGAATATTTGGTCAAGATATTGATAGTTTTGTGAAAATGGGTAAAACCCTGGTTTAGGGTTACAATGGCTAATCAAAATTGTATTTCTTCCTTTCTACCTGATGAAAAAGGCTAGAAATTTGTGGAATGGTTCATTATTATCTATACTTTCATTTTCTAAGGTTGCAGGGTGTGAATATCAAGTTTGCTACTAATTTTGGGATGCGTAGGACTGAGAAATGTGGAAGATCTAGAAAAATGACAGTGAACAGTGAGTTTTTTTGTGTTTTGTTTTGAAATGGACATTCTAATTGGGAATTGTTGTTTGAAAGGGTTATTAAAATTGTTGTGTTTCCTTGTCAAAGCAGGAGTGATGAATTATAAGTTTTGAATGAATCTTTCTATACTACCCTGTTATGACAAAGTTGGTTGTTGAAGGATAACTATGAGTTTTGTAGTACTCATTGTTGAATGGTCTAAAGAATATTGAGGGTAATTTGTGTGAGTGTCATGGAAGTCTCTAAAATTATGATGCAGGTCAATGTGTCTCCAATGGTGTCCAAGTTGAAATTTTTTGAATTGTTTCAAGAAGCCTAAATAGGCCTAAAGGGTAGGGAATAGTCATATTTTAATAGTGTTGTTACAAAAAAAAGTTGTCCCATTCTTTGATATGTTTTAAAATGGCTTAGAAGGTGTCTAAAAAGCCTCTTACATTCTGGAGTTTGGGTCTGGATCAGTGGTTGTGTTTGACATATTGTAATTTCTTGGTTACTTGGAGTTTGGTTCCAATGAAGGGATGGTCAAAATATGTAGGGGCAGATTGAGTAGGTGTTTGTTTGGGTTGAGTCAGTGTTCCTAAGGGTTCTAAAGGTGAGGAGAACCTGATTATGGGCCTATGAGATGTAAAATAAAAGGTTCATAGTAAAGAAGAATTGTTTGTAAGTTGATTGCCTCAAAGGGAAATTTTAGTTTGATGAATTGATTTGTTGTCAAGAACAAAGTGAGTAGAGTTGGTTGTGGTCCTAGAATTGCATCAGTTGGTATCAGAGCCCAGTAAGGTCTGGGTAGAGGAAGAGTTTGGGTTTGTGGTTATGTGTGTGTTGTGTAGGTTGAGGAAGGAACCTGATTGCCTAGGTGAGGCAAAGTAAAGTGGAAGCAAGGAGAGACTTGCTTGTGAAGATGGATTTTTTGAGAAGATGTTGGCAGGCTAAGGATTCACAAAGAAGGAAGAAGAAACAAGAAGAGAGGAAAATAAAAGAGGATAAGGAAAAGCAAAAGAAGAAGGATCAAGAAATGAGGCAAGCACTAGAGGAACTCAGTAAGAAGATAGAAAGATGTGAGTCTAATCTGAAGCAGTTGTATAGGCAAGCTACAAATTGGAATTTGACAATGAAGGAGAGAGTTGTGTGGCCCATCAAATAGATTATTCAAAGAAGGAAAATACAAGCAAGGGCAGCAGCAAATGAAGTAGAGGTAAAGTTTGTTGAGCAAAGTAAGTTACAAGTTGAGATGGATGATATTCCAATTGTGTGTGAAGATGAACAAACCTTTTTGTTTGTTGATGAACATATTGATGTTGAGATTAATGATATGGTTGTTGTTGGTAATCAAGTAGTTGATGAAATTTTTGCTGATGAACAAGTAGAGAAGGTTGTTGATGTTGATGATAAAGTTGGTAATGATACTCAAGATGTTGTGGATAATAAGGTTGCTAAGACAAATGTTGTAGATTTGTTTGCTAATAAGGTGTATGCAGATTTGCAAGAATATGATGCAGGTTGTGGTTATGATGAAAATGTTGTTATATGGTACTCTAATGATGAGGATGAAGAATTATATGATGCTACTGAAGTATATACATAAGAAGTAGACTTTTGGGACATGACAGATGAGAGATTGCTAGAGAAGAGATGGTATAAGAAGAAGAAGAGGAAGGACCCAAGGATAATTGCCAAGGTGAAGGAAAAATTGCAAAAGAATTGGAAGACCAGGAAGAAGGAGTAGACCAGTTTTCAAGAGGACTTGAATTTTCTTTTCTCTAGGAGTATGGTGTAGGAGCACCTCCTGGATTTCATGCCTCCACGAGGACAATATGTAAATAAGAGTTTAATAATGCTTAGGGTTAATTTAATAAGGTCATTCAAGACCATTACAAGGTGTTTAAGTCATTTGAAGGGTGTTTAGATAGGTTGTAAGGTCATTGTACCCAATTTGCAAAAAATGAAAAATGTTGTCAAAAGAGGTCTACAATATGTTTTAGGTGTTTTGTTATTAGAATAAGCTCTTGTTGGACCATTATATCATGTAATTTGTCAATTTAGTGGTTTTTAGGCATTGAGGGATTCAAAGGTGCACAAAAGACAAAATCTTGCAAAAATGTTGTCAAGGTAAAAATGCAAAATTGGAAAAATGTAAAGGCAGGAAGTTAGGAGGTAGTTTGAATTGGTTATAGTAATTTGAAATGGAGTATAAAACCTTTAAATTGATGAATAATCTTGAGCAAGTGGTGTGAGGGATGTAAATCATGAAGATCAATATGAAAAGCGCATGTTTTACATATAAAAATTTATATTTTTTTTGGTAATTCTATGGTTTAGCCTCCTGTATGACACTGCACAACCATGAACTTGAGGGGCAGTCATCTAGTTTGTTAAAGCTTTGAGTCTTCTACATTTTTTTTTCTTTCATTCAATTCTATGAATATTTGGTCAAGATATTCATAGTTTTGTGAAAATGGGTAAAACCCTGGTTTAGGGTTACAGTGGCTAATCAAAATTGTATTTCTTCATTTCTGCCCAATGGAAAGGCTAGAAATTTGTGGAATGGTTCATTATTACCAATTATTTCATTTACTAAGGTTGCACGGTGTGAAGATCAAGTTTTCTACTGATTTTGGGATGCCTAGGATTGAGAAATGTGGAAAATCTAGAAAAATGATAGTGAACAGTGAGTTTTTTTGTGTTTTGTTTTGAAATAGACATTCTAATTGGGAAATTTTGTTTGAAAGGGTTATCAAAATGTGTTGTGTTTCCTTCTCAAATCAGTAGTGATGAATTATAAGTTTTGAATGAATCTTTGTATACTGCCCTGTTATGACAAAGTTAGTTGTTGAAGGATAAATGTGAGTTTTGTAGTACTCCTTGTTGAATGGTCTGAAGAGTCTTGAGGGTAATTTGTGTGAGTGTCATGGAAGCCTCTAAAATTATGATACAGGTCAGTGTGTCTCCAATGGTGTCCAAGTTGACAAGTTTTGAATTGTTTCAGGAAGCCTAAATAGGCCTAAAGGGTAGGGAATAGTCATATTTTAATGGTGTTGTTACAAAACAAAGTTGTCCCATTCTTTGATATGTTTTAAAATGGATTAGAAGGTGTCTCAAAAGTCTCTTTCATTCTAGAGTTTGGGTTTGGATCAGTGGTTGTGTTTGACAAATTATAATTGCTTGGTTACTTGGAGTTTGGTTCCAATGAAGGGATGGTCAAAATATGTAGAGGCAGACTTGAGTAGGTGTTTGTTTGGGTTGAGTTAGTGTTCCTAAGGGATCTAAAGATGAGGATAAATTGGTTATGGGCTTGTGAGATGTAAAATAAAAGTTTCCTAGTAAAGAAGAATTATTTGTAAGTTGATTGCCTCAAAGGGAAATTTCAGTTTGATGAATTGATTTGTTGTGGTGTAGCCATGGTAGGAAGGTCCTCAAAGAGAACAATTCAGACTGTGCAGCAAGAGTAACACAACAAAAGCAACATGAAATATGGAGGAAAATTTAGATTCAAACTTTCTCATTAATAGAAATCTCAATTACAATCGGCCGACAACATCTGGGCTTACAGATTCGGCTCATAGGCCTGATATAACAAGTTCAAAAATACAACATTCCTATATGCTCCTTAATGCGAGTGAAAATATTACATCACCAATCTAATATTCGTCTAAAATACTTTTCTAATGATCTATTACAATGATTTATATCACATCCAGAGATCTAGAATCATCTGCGTCGTCCAAAGATTATTACAATCTCCAATGAAAGAAAATGTAATGTGTGCATGAATAAGTCGGCCTCAAATTTGAATGAATCCTCAGTGAATGCATAGGATGAAGTGTCGACCCAAATTGAGGTCAGGGGACACTTCATGGAACAATTCAAAACACACTGTAAGGATCTGCAAGTCACAGGAAAGATCCACAAGCGATTAAACTAGCCGTTGGGCTTGAAAATTATTCCAGTGTCGGTTCAAGAAACTACCACTAATTCCAGAAGCAATAACTTGTCGGAAAAAGATCCAATCATGCTCAAATATTGGAATAAGGAAAATGAACATGTCCATGATGTAAACATAGATCCATAGGGTTTGGTGAGCAAATATGATGAATCCACCAACATGAACTGAACAAGAACTTAACAAGAACAAAAAAATGAATGAAAATATTTTTGGTTGATGCAAGATTGCCAAGAACCAAGGATGCTCCTGCATCCGACATCTAGGGTTATTGAAAAAGTGAGTCCCTCACTTTGCTGGGGCTAAAGGAAAACCAAAATGGTCTACCTCAGCCTAAAAAATCCAAGAAGAATCCTCCATTGGTCTGCCTTTCCACTTCACAAGATATTCTTTGTACTGTCTTCCATGCATTTTCCTCCCATCTCTGATATCCATAATCTCTTCAATCTCATCTGGCTGTTGTATACGAAACTAGTTCTCCAATTTTGTTTTACTATCTTCACTGAATTCTACTTCATGGTACTAATGTAGATTTGCAATGTTGAATATAGATGATATACCCATGTCATCCGGTAACTCCACTTCATATGCATTTCCTGAATCAAATTTCTTCAAAATATTACAGGGTCCAAACTTCCTCATCTTCAGCTTATTGCATGTGTCGAATAGAAATATTTCCTTCCTCAAATACACCATCACTTCATCTCCAACTTTGAACTCCTTATGTCTCCTCTTTTCATCTGCTTTCTCCTTATACTTCCGATTCATATCTTCCAATTGCTCCTTCACTTGAGTATGCACTTTCTTCATATGTTCTGCAAATTCCTCTGCTTCTGCACTCCTTTTATCTTCCATACTAATGTCTCTTAACTCTTATATACCTCTAGGATGAACTCTAGTAACAATCTCAAAAGGCATCTTTCCAGTACTCCTGTTCACTGAGTTATTGTATGCAAACTCTACTTGTGCAAGGACTAAATCCCAACTTCCGGTCTTCTCTCCAACCAAGCATCTCAACAAATTTCCCAAACTCCTATTTACTACCTCTGTCTGTGGGTGAAAAGTAGAACTGAACTTCAAATCTGTCTTTAACTTCTTCCAAAGTGTCCTCCAAAAGTAACCAACAAACTTTGTATCTTTGTTTGAAACAATCCTCCTAGGTAATCCATGCAATCTGACCACTTCTTTGAAAAATAAGTCTGCTACATGTACTGCATCTTTTGTCTTCTTACAAGGTATGAAATGTGCCATTTTAGAGAATCTATCCACCACCACAAGTATAGAATCATTACCTCTTTGTGTCTTCAACAAACCAAGTATGAAATCCATATTGATATCCTCCCAACGTCTCTCTGGAACTGTCAAAGGCTTATACAATCCAAAATTATGACTACTCCCTTTTGCAACTTGACAAACTTTGCAACTCTGCAAAAATTTCCTAACATCCTTATGAATATGTGGCCAAAAGTAGTTCTCACTTACCAATGCTACTGTCTTATCAACTCCAAAGTGTTATGACAATCCTCCACTATGTTTTTCTTTCACCAAGCTATCCCTCATTGAACTCTAGGGTATACACAACTAATTTCCTCTGAACAACATATCCTCCTAAATGAAATAATCCAACCACTAACTCCTATCCCCTAAGACTGGTTCTTTACAAGCTCTCCAAGGTTCTACAAAATTTGGTTCTTCCTCATACAAGTTCTTCAATTCTTTAAAGCCTAATACCTCCACTCTCATCTCTGTTAGTAAATTCCTTCTCCTACTCAAAGCTTCAACAACTCTATTTTACTTTCCACTCCTATGTTTCAAAACAAAAGTATAACTTTGCAAGAATTCTACCCATCTCATGTGTCTCTGATTCAAATTATGTTGACTGTTCAAATATTTCAATGCTTGATGATCCGTATACAACACAAAATATTTAGGCAACAAATAATGTCTCCACTTCTTCAAGGCTTGAACTATGGAATAAAACTCCTAATCATACATTGAATATCTTCTCCTAGCATCATTCAACTTCTCACTAAAATAAACTACTGGTCTTCCTTCTTGACTCAATACTGCTCCAATTGCATTTCCACTTGCATCACAATCTACTTGAAATACCTTATTAAAGTCTGGTAAAGCCATCATAGGCTGGTCAATCACCTTCTATTTCAACAATTCAAAACTTTGGTCTACTCCAGATGTCCACCTAAAATCCTTCTTATCTCCTCTCATCGTTTCTGTCATAGGACTAAAAATAGAACTTAAATTCCTAATGAACTTCCAGTAGAAACTAACCAATCCATGAAATGATCTTACCTCTCCAATGCTATCTGGTGTAGGCCATTCAACAATTTCTCTTACTTTCTCTAGGTCCATCTTCAATCCTTCCATAGATATCACAAATCCAAGATATACCAATTCTTCCTTCATGAAACTAAACTTCTTAATGTTTATCAACAACTGCTCTTCTCTCAACCTCTGCAAAACTTGTCTTATATGCAACAAATGTTCTTATCTACTCTTACTAAAAATCAAGATGTCATCCAAGTAAACAATCACAAACTTACCCAAGAATTTCTTCAATACCTCATTCATCAACCTTATGAAAGTAGTCGGTGCATTTTTTAGTCCAAAAGGAATCACCAACCACTCATACAATCCTTAATTTGTCTTTAATGTTGTCTTCCACTCATCCCCTTCTCTGATTTTGATCTGATGATATCCACTCTTCAAATCTATTTTTGTAAAGTATCTAGCTCCTCAAACAATCCATAATGTCATCCATCCGGGGTAAAGGAAATATATACTTCACTGTGATCTTGTTTATGGCTCTAGAATCTGTACACATCCTCTATTCTCCATCCTTCTTAGGTGCTAACACAATAGGTACTGTACAAGGAATTAAGCTTTCTTTGATCAAACCTTTCCTTAGAAATTCTTGCACTTGTCTATTCAACTCTTCATTCTCTACAGGTGTGATCTGGTGTGCTGCTTTATTAGGAAAACTAGCTCTGGGAATCAGATCTATGCAATGACTAATACTCTTCACAGGTGGTAATCCATCAGGTACATTATCTGAAATGATATCCTCATATTCTGTCAACAACTCTTTTATCTCCTTCGGTTGTTCTTCTACATGCTTCAAGTCTTCAACCTTCTTAGGAACCAAGGCATAGCACATGTTGTTCTCATCTCTCAATCCATCCAAAAATTATCATTCCATCAACTAAACAAATTCTAGCATGCGTACAAACCTCAACTTTAGGAACATCCTCCAATGGCAACAAAGTTTGCTTCATCCCATTAGCAACAATAGTATATGTATTCTTCTTTCCATCATGAATAGCCTGTCTATCATACTGCCAAGGCCTTCCCAAAAAAACATGGCATACATCCATAGGCATGATATCACACAAAACTGCATCATGGTAATTTCCTATCTTCAATTTCACCAAACATTGTTCACTTACCAATATATTATGCTCATCTTGAATCCATGCTATCTGATAGGGCTTCAGGTGTTTCAATCTTTCTAGCTTCAATTTAGTCACCATTTCTTTAGAAACTAGGTTCTCAGAACTCCCACTGTCAACAATCTCTTTGCAACATTTACCATCTACCTTGCATCTGGTCCTAAACAAATTCTTTCTCTGTAATGGTTCCTGATCCATCTCACTTTGACATAATACTCTTCTGTTCACCAACACTTCTCCATCTTCTGGTTTATTAGATGATCCGACATGATCTTCTTCAACAAAGGTTGTTCTTCTATTATTTTCTGTCTTTCTGCTTGTCTCTCCTTGATTGCATTCAAATGCTCTATGTCCTTCTCCACCACATTTAAAACAAGTTCCCTTGAATACTCTTTTCTCCTTATCATCTTTTCTATAACCCCCATTTCGGTAACCACCATATCCTCCTCTCTGGTAAGAGTTTCCATCATCTATATGGTACAAATTATCATTCTTATTGACCTCCTTATCTTTATTCTAATCTGCAAAAGTTCCTCTTCCTCCTCTAGTAAAAGTTCTTCCTCTCTGAAATCTTCCACCTCTTCCTCTCTGTCTTTTCTCATGTCTTTTATTCAGCTTCTCTTCTACTTTTAGGGCACATTGGCATGCTTCTTCCACACTCTGCAACTTGATTAAACTAATCTCCTCCTGTATAGATGACCTCAAACCATTCACATATCTAGCTACTTGCTCGATCTCATCCTTCTAATGTCTAGATTTGATGTTTAACTTGTAGAACTCCTCAGTATACTTTGTCACACTTGATTCCTTTTGCTTCAAATTCTGCAACTTCTAGAACAAACTGATCTAATAATTTGCAGACATAAACTTTGTTTTTAACTTATTCACCATTCAATCCCATGATCTTATCTTATCTTTTCCTCTTCTTCACCTATCTGTTTGCAAATTTTCCCACCAAAGGGATGCACGGTCTTTCAACTTTGTACAAGAAAATTTTACCTTCTTATCTTCAGTGGTACCTTCAAAATCAAAATACTTTTCCATCTCTGTTATCCAATCAAGTAATTCTTTTGAATCCAACTTACCATTATAATCAGGTGGATTGAAATGTGGCTTAGTATTTGCTCTAGTTAGGGCTCTTATGAACCTCTCTTCTCCTTGATCCAGGCCAGGTTGATCTCCTCTTTCCCTTTCTTCCTGTAATTCTATCTCTTCATCACTCACATCATCAACTGGTCGACGTCTCCTCTGGGCCGTTTCAACTGCATCTAATCTGGCAGCAATTCCTCTTAACATCTCCATTAAAGCTGAGTCTGCATTTCCATGTGCTCCATTTCCTAGAACATTTCTTCTTCCCACCATCTTTACACAAGTCCTCTGTAGCTGCATGTTAGATCCTTAGTCTGCCACCCCACAACAAATCTTCAAAAGGACTCCGCGAACTCTGGCGATCTCTCATGGATCGAATCTCGCTTTGATACCAATGTGGTGCAGCCATGGTAGGAGGGTCCTTAAAGAGAACAATCTAGTCCATGCAACAAGAGTAACAAAACAAAAGCAACACAGAAAATGGAGGCAAATGCAGATTCAAACTTTCTCATTAACGTAAATCTCAATTACAATCGGTCGGCAACATCCGGGCTTACAAATTCGGCTCACAGGCCTGATATAACAAGTTAAAAAATAAAACATGCCTATATGCTCCTTAATGCAAGTGAAAATATTAAATCTCCAATCTAATATTTGTCTAAAATTGTTTTCTAATGATCTATTACAATGATTTATATCACATCCAGAGATCTAGAATCATCCGCGTCGGCCAAAGATTATTATAATCTCCAATGAAAGAAAATGTAATGTGTGCATGAATAGGTCAGACTCAAATTTGAATTACTCCTCGGTGAATGGATAGGATGAAGTGTGGACATAAATTAAGGTCAGGGGACACTCCATGGAACAATTCGAAACACACCGTAAGGATTTGCAAGTCACGGGAAAGATCCACAAGCGATCAAACTAGTCGTTGGGCTTGGAAATTATTCCAGAAGCAATAACTTTCCAAAAAAAGATCCAATCGTGCTCAAATCTTGGAATAAGGAAAGTGAACATGTCCACAATGTAAACATATATCCACAGGGTTTGGTGAGAAAATATGATGAATCCACCAACATGAACTGAACAAGAACTTAACAAGAACAAAAACTGAATGAAAATATTTTTGGTTGATGCAAGATTGCCAAGAACCAAGGATGCTCCTGCATCATCTTGTCAAGAACAAAGTGAGTAGAGTTGGTTGTGGTCCTAACATTGCATCATAATACTACTTTTTTCAAGAAAAATAATTCATTTTGAGTGGAAATCAAGTTTATTAGTAAATTTATGTATTTCAAAGTTGTATTCTAAAATAATATAGACAATTATATTCACTCATATCCTTTCACTTTATTTGTCTCCTAACCCACACCTAATCCCTATGTCACTGGCTATCTCTTAAATATTCTTCTCACTCAAACCCTCCCACACTCTTCCTCCTACCTTTCCTCATATTTTAACTACACCAACATCCTTTTAACACACTTATTTAGGCCCTAGTCAACCATCTTTAAATCCACTCAATATGTCTACCCTTATTCCTCATATCTACACTCCTCTTCTAACCCATCGCATTCTAACTTCTATCAACCCTCCCATTGACCCTAATATTTAACATATTATATATCAATTATGCTCAATGCAAAATAAAATTAATTCCATCCCTTTCCCTTTTGCAAATACATTGTTTTTAGCCTTAACTCATTTGAAATTACTTTTTATTCCTTTCCACAAGGTTTTACACTCCTCATTTCAAAATGTACAATGATAAGTGGGATCCCATGATCCATGTTTGCTCCTTCAATGCATATTCCTTTCCTTGTAAAAATTTGTTCCTCTTTCCTCTTTGTTCTTAGAAAATTAAAAGGTGGGTCTAGATATTTCTCCCCTTTCCACTTCATCCACATCCAACATCTAATTCTATAAAATTTCCTTATAAATTTCCTAATTCATCTCTTATGGAATCTTGACATCCATTCAGACATTTCCCATTCCCTCTTACCCTTAGACCTTCCTTGCATTCCTACAAGTCTTCCATTTTCTCCCTTTTTGAAAATTTCCTAGCTCACATAAATATTTAAAATCCTTTCAAATATCTTGTTCCAAATCCATTCCCACCATCCACTTTTGGACCCTTTTTTTCTAAAGTTCTCTAAGGCCTTTTCGATGCTTATTCTTTCTTACGTGGGCTAAATTTTTATGTCCAAATACCATTCCCTCCATTTAGGAATCTTGTCTTGATGATCATTCTTACACAATTCCCTTTCACTTCCTCAAAATGTCCCATTCACTCTTTCCCCAAATTTTGTTGAGTTTCTTTGGACTTTGAGATGTTCATTCCCTCATGCACTCCTCATATTTGGTCCGAACTAAATTCTCAAATCTTGTTGTCATGTCTTGCATCAATTTAGATTTATACAAATATTATTGGATGCATCTTGATCACTCCACCCACTCCCAAACCCACCCAAAATTGCTATTAATGCTTGATTTGATATTGTAACTACTAGTCAAATTTTTCTACCTCAAAACTTATTCTTATCCCAAGGGTGCAAATAAAAATCCAAAAGCTATGGTGGATGATGAAGATCACTATATCATCATGAATGTGGTGGTTGGATTTTTAAATATAGAACTCTTGTATACCACCTCTAGGCCATCATTTTGACAGATTTCATAGGATTTCAACTTGCTCCACCCACAAAATTATTGATATTCAGTCGATTGAGTTGAATTCTTGCAAGGCTTCATCATACCAAATTGAGTGCTATAAATATGGATTCATTTCTCTTTCAAATGGTCAATATTTTATCCATATTTATGTGATTTCAATACTAAGCAAGATATAAGGTTTCAATCCTTAAATGTTAGTTTTCATTCTAGAGCAACTCATCTTGCAAATCACAATTTACAAGTAGTTGTCCTATAGTAGCTATTTGTAAATAAATGTCTCCTGGCTAGTTGTGGATATTTAGAGAGACTTTCTAGTGATGAAGTGTGACATGTTCTTCCTAATGGGATTTTTTCTAACCACATTTTCTAGTGTAAGTGTAATAAGTACTTGATAAGTGTCACAATATTATAATGTTTTGTAAATATTTTTTGTAATGGTTGTAGACATCCAAATTTGGACACTTTATTTTGTCCAAATTTATCCCTTTTTCGTCTAAACATCCTCTTATTTGCATTAATTAAGTAATATCGCTATTATTTAATTAATATCTTCTAAAGTTCTTCTAATCCCTAAGGTATCTAGTTAAATAATTAAATACCTTACTCTTCAATCCCCCCTTTCATCAAATGAATTAAATTCCTCACATGTCACATCTTTGTCTTAATCTTAATCAACCTCCTAATCTCATCATTACGGATGTGCACATGCCTAATCCTTGATTAGGATGTGTCACATCCTCCAGCTTTTGCAAGTTGGCTTCTAATCTTCCTTAACCACTAATTATCTTCTAATCACTGATTAGCTAATCTAATCAACATCTTGGTCAACTCTCCCCATCCCCCAAGGAATTTTTAATTCCTTTTTATTCATCCAAGGCTCCTCTCTTCCCCATGTGAATTTAAAATTCACATTTATTCCTCCTAGAATCCCCTTTTCCCATGCATCTTCTAGAATCTGACTTGTCACATCAAGTCACATGTGGAAAAGTGCTTCCCTTTTTGGAACCTTGTCTTGTCCATGAGATTTTTCCAAGCATGTGAATTTTTAATTCACATTTATTTTCCCAACTACTTTCCTCTTCCCCAAGGAGATTTTTGAGGAATACTAAAATTCCTCTCATGTCACTTTCCAACCATTTGGGAACAAGAACTTGCCTTTTAAGGAAATCTTCTCCTCTCCCAATGTACTTTCAAAGTAATTTCCCTTCTTCCACATCATGTACCCTCCATCTCATCATTTCATTTGGGCACTTCATCCTCCACATGGCAAGATGTGAGGGCTTGTGAGTCCTCAACTCACCATAGCCCTACATCTTGGCCATGGTGGCTCAATCTTAACCATCCATTTCTCTAGAGAATTCAAATTCTTCTATAAATACCACATCTTGTCTCTCATTTATGGACCTTATGTATTTTGATACCAAACTCTTGCCATTTTTCCATTTGAAGCAACACTTAGTCATTTGCACCCTTATGCTACCAAATTGATCACTCAACTTGCAAGTATTTTCACTCATCTAGCCAAGCCATTTAGCCATAAGCATTAGTATTCTATCACATATTCCATCTTTCATCTATCCATCTTCATAGTCATCCAAGGAGCACACAAGAATTCAAACATCAAGGGCCAACCAAGGGATTGCAACACAAAGAAGGTATAATCAATTGTGTCTTCATTTTATTTTCATCTTCTTTCTTTGTGTTATCATTCCTTAGGCTAATATTTGAAGTGTTCCTTGTGTTTTTTTTTTATTGCATTTTAGTTATTTTGCATTCTTTGAATAGGGTAAAACACTAGGATCACAATGGTCATTTTCTTATTTTGAATGTTTGGAGAGGGATTATTAAGTATGTTTAGTTGTTGCTATCATATCTTTTTTTTTTTTGTGTTGTCTTTTGGTTGAATGTGACTATAACGCATTATTATACATCTATCTTATTTTTTTTTAATCTCCATACACTTTAAGACTACTCTTTTTTGTTGCATAACAAAATTTTATTGAGTACCACATTGTCATAAATATTAAATTTTCTATCTTTTAATTTTGTTTTCCAATCAAACTACTTTTCCAACACTTATTTTAATAATCTATTTTTTAAAATGAAAACAATGAATTTTTTGCTTTTAGCCCATTGCTACCTTCTTAGATACATAAGGCTATGAGGTATCTCTTTATCAACTAAACTATTGTAATGATCACTTCAAAATCTATGACTACAACATAATGGCTAATATAGTGTCACATCTTTTTGGGTGCTACATATTAAGTGCAAGGTGAAATAGTGAATGAAAAATTTAAGCCCAAGAGTGACACATGGCTACATATCGTACCTCCCTCATATAACTCCCAAAATGCATTTAAATACAATGAAAATCATTGTGATCAAACTTTCAAGATTCACGTAGAATCATTTTAATGACTACTATACAATCCATTTCATATTCATACTAGATCAATGGGATCAAAGCATGTTTCCTTTATTTTCAAATTAAAACAAAAGAAAACAAATAAATAAAAGGCTTGTATACACTAATTCCATAAGATAGTGAAATAAATTGAGGACTTGATAAAAACTATCAAGATTAAAAATAGACATTTAATAATCAAAACAAATGTTTCAATCTTAAAACCAAAACTCTTGAGACTCTTAATCCGTTAGATTAATAATTAAACTCTTTCATTCATTCACTCTATCATTTTACCCTTCACCCCACACATGTACAATCCCCATAATCATGGATGTGACTCAAATTGTCTTGTTATGATAATGACATAATAGCTTAAGAGCTCATAGACTGATAAACACTGATCAATGCACAAATACAACAACAAGTGCATAAATCAAACATTGTTAAGCTATGATCTAATTCAAAGATGTTACAAAAGCATATTGAAATCAATGGTTGGGGTTCAAATGGGCTGATTAGGGGAGAGGGGCCCATAGTGGAGCACCCTAACTTCTTGTTTCTTAAAATCCTACATGGAATTTCAAATCAGCCCCAATTTTGTACAACAGTTTATTTTGAAACTCACCTACTTAAAAATTTAATTTTAGGGTCACATCATCAAATATGATGCCACATTAGCATGCTTTTTGTTAAGGTATTAAAAAGGATAAAAAAAAAGTGACACCGATAGTGTTGTACTAAGTTATGCTTTATTGGTGCACCGATGTGGCATCACATGATTTCTCAATTTGTGTACTTTATGGATAAAAAGTGTTTTACAATTGGATATTAAGATGCTTCACTATAAGGCCTAGTGAGGAATACTTCTATCCCCACTATTGGATCCCACTCCACTATGGGCCCCTCTCCCCTAAAGATGTCCATCACTCCCTTCACTTTTTAAGAGTTGAGATGTGGACACCTCCGTTGGCAATAAATATAATCACGCACATAGATAAGGGCCTGATTAATGTCAGATCATTCGAGGACACTTGGAAATGTTTGAATAGTTGTTCGTAGTAAAGTACTCAATTCCCTTGACCAAAGAATTGACACATTAACCCATGTTTGCTTGTGACACAAAAAATCATACTACGGCCAAAATGAATGGCAGGGAAAGGGATGTTGTGAGGAAAACGTTTAACCATTTTGAATGTTTGAGCCTATGATTTGAGGTGGCCACATGTTACCTATCCGCTAGGAAACATGACAAAACTTCTTTATTAAACCGTTGTGCAGATTGAATCAACAATTCAACCCCCTTGTCATCGATCTTTAACACAATTCTCCTAAGCCATTAATAAATAACATAAGGTAGTCGTTACTTAAGGTCTAGGTAGGTGTAGGTCACTTTTAATTTACTACCATGTGCCTGCACTAGCTAAGTGCCTATCCGAACCCCATTGGCCCAGTGTGAAGATGACATGAAACCATATCATAAAGAACTAATGAAATGTTTTCAAATGTGCATTCACAAAGGACCAATGAAGGATTTATTTTGTTCACAAGTAGCTAGGTGTTATTTTGTGTGGGGTTTTGATAGGAAACAAGTCTCACGTTGCAATTTATATCAATCTAATCGATCTAATACACTACTCATGGTTTGAATGAATGATTTTTAATGACATCCACGAGATCATTAGTTTATGGGATCGAGTGTCAAATATTTAATCATTTTCAAGTTCCTTTCAATGTCAACCCTCCTATTATGGATCTTGATCAAGAAGCCCATAGTTTTGAGGAGCCATGTCTCCTTGACAAGCTCATTCAGATTATCCACCTTCAATTTTTCTTCATATTGGATACAAATATCTTCATAAGCAACACACTCGAGGATGAAGTGTCATTCAGTCTCAATGACCCCTTTGTTGCAAAAATACAAGTTCTTTGTTCCCAGGTTTCCTTTGGGACAACCCACCTACCTATCTCACATCTAAGATGGTGAGACTCAGTCCTTAGCTGAGCCACTAGAAGCTTAGCCTTGCCTTTAATTGCAATCCTTAGATAATCTTTCTCAAATATAAATGATTTATAATAGGTAGCTAGGGAAATATGCATAGACCTAAATATAGTAAACAAAGACACACTATATTATAGCAATCATAAGTAATTATGCATTAAACAAAGATGCATTATATCACAAATATGATAAAGGATTTTATAGATAGAGAAGTTCATATTAAGGTTGTTATGCTTTTTAATTGTTATTATTTTTTATCATTATAATAAAAATAATTAAGAAGAATACACTATTAATTGGGAAGGAATAAAAGTATAAGAAATTTTTTAAATATTAGTAGTATGGAATTAATATTTAAAATCTTCAATGATTAGTCATTTTGTATAGTCTTTTATCAATGACCAATCTATTCACTATGGTTTGGATATTCTTAATGTAGTGATAGTTCACTCAATTGAACCAAACCTTGTTGTGGAGAGTGGAGGTAAGGATGGTCATAGTTAGAGTATTGCTAGCAAGAGCAAAAAAATGAGAGAGATCATTACCATGTTTAGCCTCAAGTGCTTAAAGCTACTCTTTTATGTTGGTGATTTGAATAGTGAGACCTTTGGGGGTAGTGGTATTCTTTTTAACGAGCCTAATAAATGAGCCATTTTCAAGGGTAAAGTAGTAAAGGAATATGAAATTTGAGCTCAATTTGGAAGATGGATTCAACAAACATAACCAAACATTAAAGTCTCCACAAGAACAAGAGGGAGAGTTGGAAAAAGGATTCATAAACAATATTAGGATTCCTAAATAATGTTAGGATTCATGAATAATGTCTTAGGGCACATTTATAATGAGTGTCCACTTCCAATTCCAAACATGAAAGAGGAATAGAAAATAAGCCATGTGTGTTAGGCATGTGAGTAGAACCAAAAATCATGTTTAATAGTTTGGCATTTCTTGGAAAACAAACAAGGGTGGGGTCTTTAGGAAAGAAGTGGAGGAAATTACTAATAGGTAGTTTAAAATGGAGGATCTTCCAAGTGATCAATTATGATTGGGTAGTGGCTCTAGACTTCCAAATCAAGAACTAAAGTAGAACAAAGAGGCAAAAAAGATGGAGGAGTTCAATTTAACATTTAGGTGGTCAATTATGGGAAAGGGTCAAAGAAGAGTGTGGTAAAATTGCTTGAAGGGAAAGGAGAAGAAGGGAGTTCCAAAGTGTCACCACTAGGACTTGAAAAAAATCACATGGGATGAGAGTAAAGAGTATTATGAGAAAATAATGTTGAATAAGAGCTTCTGTAATGCCCAACCTTTTTCTTAAGGCATTAACAAAGAAAAAATATGAAATATTTTTTTCTATTATAATTGCAACACTTATGTGTCACAGTTGCAATAATACACTCCAAGATTATACAATAGAAGACAACATGTATAAGTTGCATAACAAAAATACACCAAGCATGGTGTTACCAACAAAAGACTAAACTATGTCATGTTATGAGGCCATAACAATCATGCAAGAGGATAAAATTTTCTCTATGAAAAAGTTAGTATATTAGCCCACAATCATGCAAAAGGATGGAAATTAGAGTGATGCACCAATTTATTACACATTCCAAGGTGAATTAGATAACATCCAAAAGGATGTTGGAATGGCCTCAAAATACTAATATTATATCCTGATGAGGTGGATCCACTATGACATACATCTCAACCAAAAAAAATTCTAACTAGGTGATTACATAGAAAAGCATGCAATCAAACATAAAGGAGTGGATAAATTTCAAGGTACATCAAATCTATTCAAAAAAAGACGATAGGAAGGAAAGTCTAACCAAGGGGAGAATTTTTTATTTAAATTTTTTTCCCAATTTTTTTGGGAAGTACCTAATATCTTAGGGTCACCTCTATTTCCAATAAGGTCACCTAGAATAGGCTAGGTTTCCCAATAGGGGACACGTTGGTTTTAAGGTTTTTAGGGTCTTGGTAGCTCCAATTTATCTTTCTGAGTTTACAAAATATTTTTTTTACCACCCTTAAAACCTAGAGTGACCCAAAGCATGACATATCAATCATGCAAGGCATGAAATGAAGGCCCATAACCTAAGACACAATACAACTAGGCCCAAACAAACCTTAAGCAACATAGAAGCCAAACGAGGCATGTTACCATAGTAAGTATTTTTTTTTAAATTAGATTTGATCAAAAAATTTGGTTAGGGTTGAACTTCCCATTATTATGTTAAGAAACCATAAATACTCTAAATTTATTTTAACCTAAAAAATCACACAAAAATAATTGAATTCTTCTTAAGAACATGACATGAAAGCATAATCTTTCAACTAAACCATAGAGTTGAGAATGTATTAATTTCATAATTAAATAATACTTAAACTAATATTTAGGTATCATATACCATGATCATAAGATACTTTTCAATCCCAAAAGTAAAATAGAGCTAAGCATCATAGTTATCGAACCTTTCAATTCATGTTAACACCCTCTCAAGATGAGGTGCAAAGTCAAGTGAAATAAAACCATCTAATAATTAAAATAAAAAGGCCTCGTCCCAAATATGGACCGACCATAATCAATACAAGATATCTCAATGATACATGAATAATGAATTATTACAATGGTTGGAAATAACTCAATACATACACATTTCTTATAGCCCAACATGAAGATCTACAAATAACATGATGCCATGAGAGCCCAATATGCCCGCCAATGGGCATGCTTCAAACATGAATAACCATATTGGTGGTGGTACTTGTTAATTTTTTTGCTTCTTAGCCCATTCAAATGCATTTGATAGTTTGCACGATGGTCATATTTGTAAGGGTTTTCTAAAAGTTGCACTAGGCTTTTGAAGAAACCCTAAACCCTTGTGAAAACCATTACACTTTTGTTATAATATTGCATTGATCTCCTGCCTCGATTATTTGATACCTTAAGTTACATCTTAAAGCCCCCCGCTTCGTGTTATAACCTACCCCATTTTCCTAAGCATTGATTAAGCCTGTTCCTTGTATGCAATTTACTTCTTAGCCCCTTGCATTTTGTTGAGTCCCACTTGATACATGTTATTCCTTGAACTTCTTTTAGTTTGACAGTGCTTTTTATTTTATTATTATCTTCCCAAAAACTTGCAAAATAACTTTTCACTTCCTGTCATTGTTAATATGTATGGGTCTTCTACCAATCAAAATATAAGCTCTATTGTCTTCGATTCTTTTTTGGGTGGTAACCTGCCTTTTTGGTTCCTAGTATCTTACATTACCCAATGATGTATTTTCAACCATTTGTTACTGACCACCTCTTCTTAGTAACCTAAGTTGTTTCAATTACTACACATGCTTTAAAATATTTTAAGTTATCCAAAGATGAACATGTCAAATGGTTCCACATTAGTCCTAATGAATAGAAAAAATCAACTTTTGTTTTAAATATCGCATTGGCTATAACCTTTAAGGAAGCTTTTGGTATTAATATTTCCTTCCCATGAATCCTCAAAAAGTGTTTCTCTTATGGTCTAACCCTAGCTATATCCACATCATGTTGGTCACAAGCATTCATTCCTCTTCACACAAACTTCTATCTCAATAGCTTTTTTATTCTTATGGCTCCTTCAGTGAGCTTTCAAAGCTATGCCATGTGTCTTTCCTTGTTATTTTGTCTGATTTTGCAGGAGCTTTCTTCTTCACGGAAGTGAGTTGTAATTTAATTTTTCTTTATGTACAAGAATGGGTGTACATATGGGACAACAATTGTGACGCAATAAATTACAACATTTTTTAGGAATATTTTATCAAAGACATTCTCAAAAATATGGGCTATAGGTTTGATTGGGGACTATCAAAGGAAGTCAAAAAGTTTATGAGACCAAAAGAGCTCCAACTTGAATTAGAATTTGATCACAATTAAGGAGACTAGTTCTTCTACTCAGATGCTACATTAATTGGGGTTTATGCTTCCCCAGTGGCAACTCATATTTTCCCAAGTTCACTCTTGATAGAATCACATACTTGGAGATCACGTTACAATTAAATGAGTAAGATAAGAACCATTTTAGAAATTATAAGAAGCATGCAGTTCTACCCTCTACATTGATTTTCTTAGATTTTGAAGTAACAACTACAAAAGGATTGGAATTAATTCTAAGTTGCTACCCTACAAGATGAGAGTAGATAGGCTAAGGAAATGTGATCTTGAACATTTCATTCATGATGTTAGAACCGAGTATAGACTTATTGCATTCATCCATGAGCATGGTCTAATTGAGGATATGATAAGAATTTTTTCCTCAACAGAGGAAGATACTAAAAGGAGGGAGCAATGGGTGAAGATACAAATTGTAGAAGAAAGGAGGAAAGGGGTATAAGGGTGCACTTACAATAATTTAAGATCCAATTCTTAGGATCATGACAATGCACGACTATGCATCTAATCTATTGGAAAATTTCCTTTAAATGTGTCTCAAACACATAAGCCTGGTCCCCCCTCTCAAATAATGGAATAACCAGTCCCTGAGAATATTCAAAAGGAACAGAGGGTTGGGAGGGAATTTTCAAAAGGTTTGTCTCAACCTCCTTTGACCCAATTTCTTGCCTCAACTCATCAATTTTCTTGTCCAATGTGTTGAGTCGTTCCTATAGAGTTGTTAAGTCTGTATCTTTGCTTCTCAGCAGCTCCTCCGCTTGACCTTGGGTTCCACATTCCTTTTCCAAGGAGACCTTTATTTCTCCAATCTCTTTTTCAAATTGAACTCGTTGGTTATGAAGCTCTTGATTCTTCTCTTGGGCCTCCTTCTTCGTTTGAGCCAACCGATCTTGAAATTCTTTGTTTTCTTGATGCAAGTTAGTAACCAGGTTGGGATCCTAGGACTAGAACTTTGCAAGTTCCTCTTGGAGTTTGGCCTTTTCTACTTGCGCTTGTTGAGACAAGCATGCAATTTTAGTGTCCTTAGCCTTTTCCTTCTTTTGTAGGATCTCCATTCTTTCTTTAACATTCCTGAGCTCCTCTTCTCTCTTCTTTAGTTGATGACTATGCTTCAAAAAGTTTGTCATCACCACCCTCTGATTTTCCTCCATCAGCTCAACTTTATCTTGTGGCTGAGCTAAGTGTAGGTCGATCCCTACAACATGGATTGTATAATCTTTAGGTTGCATCTACCCTTTAGTTTTGATGACATTGGGCGGCATAGTTACAAACGTTATCAATCCTTGAACCTCATTAAATAGAGTTTGCATGCATGGCTCAATAGGCTTTGCGACATCCTTCTCCTTCCTTTTCTTGACTCTTTTAGCTCGTGTTGCCTTAGTCATGGTATTTTTCCTAAAAATTTCTACTAGTGATCTAATCTGCTCGCTGGTAAAGGGTGCAGGGGGAGGAAGAGAAAAAGGGAACAAAATCATTGGAAACTCAGATGATGTTTTCTTTGGCAGAGCTACCATCAATGGGGAGAAAAGGGGGATGCCATGGGAAGCGATGAAAGGGCTCATAATGGGTGGTGGCGGTAGCATAGATGCAGAGGTCACCATCTATTGGGAAGGTTGAGTTAGAGCCGACGCGACGTAAGAAAATGGGTTTGCAAAAGAGGGTTCAAATTGGGCTCCGACAAAAAATGGGGAAGACTGCGGGGGAGTAAAAGCTACCCGACCCATTGGAGAGAAGGAAGATTGAAAGGAACCTCCCACAGGCGCATAAGTAAAGAATGATAG